>PVKM010018863.1:0-24705 GCA_004027735.1 Carollia perspicillata | reverse complement strand
AAGTTTGAAAAACTTACCTTGGAAGAAAGTCTCCCATCAAGTGCTTTTAAACATATTTGAGGCATGTAAAGAGACATAATTAAAAAAACATAATGAGTACTTTTATCCTCTACTTAAGGAATAAAACATTACAAAATTAAAACTCTTTGTGTACCCTTCAGTGGGAGGGATAATAATGGTCTATGAAAGAGATCAGTGTCCTAACATCTGGAACCTGTGAATATGTTGTTACATGGCAAAGGGGAATTGAAGTTGCTGATGAAAGGTTCCTAATGAGTTGGCCTTAAAATATGATTATTCTGGATTGTCTTGGTGGGCCCAATGTAATCACAAAGATCCTTAAAAGTGGCAGAGGGAGTTAGAAGTGACAGAAAGAGATGTGACATCAGAAGGAAGGTTGGAGTAATATAATATGAGAAGCGCTTGACCCATTCATTGTCAAGAGGAGACATTATAACTGATACCTGAGAAATACATATTATATTAGGAAACTTATCAACAGTTACATGCCAACAAATAGGAAACTTGGAAGAAATGGATAAATTCCTAAAAATCCGTCAAGACTGAGGCATGAAGAAATAGAAAATCCGAACAGACCAAAACAGGTATGGAGACTGATTAAGTAATCAGAGGCCTCCCAACAAAGAAAAGCCTAGGACTAGATGCTTTGCTGGTGAATTTAAAGAGGAAATACCAATCCTGAAACACTTTCAAAAGAATTAAAGAGGAGGGAACACTCCTAAACTCATTTTCTGAGGCCGGCATTACCCTGATACAAAACCAGATGGACACTGCAAGAAAAGAAAAGGCCAGTGTCCCTGATGAATATAGATAAAAAATTTTCACCAAAATATTAGCCAACTGAATTTAGCAGACATTAAAAAGGTTGTACACCATAATCAAGTGGGACTTATTCCTGGGATTGAGTATATGTCTCAGTATCAGTATGGGTATCAATGAATGTGATATACCACATTAACAGAGTGAAATGTAAAAATCATATGATCATCTCAGTAGGTGCAGAAAAAGCATATGACAAAATTCAACTTCCTTTCATGATAACTTAAAAATTGCATATGGAGGAACATAAAAATAATAAAGGTTGTATATGAGGGGGGACCCCTGAAAAACCAGAAATGTCTTCTGGAGGGTGGATTTTTTGTAATACAGGCTTCCCCTGCTAGGTGAGTGTTCTAGGAACCCATCTGTATTACTGTACTGGCTGGCCTTGTGAGAGACAGTGTTCAGCCTCAGTGAATTTTTTTGAAGACTCTTTAACGTATTTGACCATTTCATGATGGTGACTTACAAATGTGCCTGCCCATACAGTTACAGTGCTGAGTGTTGAGCAGTTTTTAATAAAAAATAGTATGACCCCCATCCCCCACCCCCACACTCACTTGATCTCTCCCCAAATGATTTTCTGTTGTTGTTGCTGTTAATTTCTCCCGATGTAAAAAGTCCTCAAAGGGACATGTTTTGCCAATGTGGAAGAGGTGAAACAAAAAAGGCAGGTGCACTAAAAAGCATCAAAATCGATGAGTTAAAAACTGTTTTGAGCAGTGAGAAAAAATCTCAATAGGTATTTAGTGCATCAAATGGAGAGTACTTTGAAGGTGACTGAAGTTTAAACATGAAGAGTAAATACACATTTTTAAAAAGATTTTATTTATTTATTTTTAGAGGGGAAAGGAAGGAGAGAGGGAGAGAAATATCAATGTATGGTTGCCTCTTGTGCGTCCCCTGCTGGGAACTGGCCTGCAACCCAGGTATGTGCCCTGGCTAGGAATCAAACCACGATCCTTTGGTTCACAGGCCCGTGCTCAATCCACTGAGCTACACCAGCCAGGGCTAAATACACATTTTTTTAAATAAATAAATTCCGGGGGTTTTACGTCCTCCTTGTATAACATCATACTAAGAGGTGAAAAGGTATAAGATTTTGCTCTTAAGATTAGAGTATCCACTCTCATTAGTCCTATTCAACACAGTATTGGAAATCCTAGCCAGAGCAATTAGAAAAGAAAAATAAATAAAAGGCACCCAATTCAGGAAGAAGTAACATTGTTTTTGTTTGCAAATAACGTGACCTTATATATATATATATACATGTAAAGTTTTAAAGACTGACAGAAAACTTAGAATTAACCAACAAATTCAGTAAAGTTGCAGAATATAAAATCAATACACAGGAATCAATTGCATTTTTACACAATAACTACAAAGTATCTGAAAAAATATAAAGCAGTTTCATTTAAAATAGCATCTAAAACAATAAAATACTTAGGAATAAATTTAACCAAAGAAGTGAAAGATCTGTATGTTTAAAACTAAAACAAAAAGGAATTAAAGACACAAATAGATATTTCTTAAGAATTGAAGAATATTGTTAAAGTTTCCTACTACCCAAAACCATCTATAGACTCAGTACAATTTCTATCAAAAATACAATGGCATTTTTCACATAAATAGAACAAACAATCCTGAAATTTGTATGGAATCTCAGAAGATCCCAAATAGCAACACACCTCTGAGAACAATAAAATTGGAGGCATGCTTTCTGATTTCAAACAGTACTAAAATTTATAGTAATCAAAACAGTATACTGTACTGGCATAAAAATAAATGCATAGACAGATGGTGCAGTTAGGTTGGAGAACAGTTTTTGATAACCGACAACGTAGGTGAAATAAAGGAGAAAAATAAAATAATCTCCAGGTTGGTAAATGGTCAACCACAAGTTGTGAGGGGCTGATGACTCGGGCCAAGGGCGCAAGTGGGTATAGGACAATGATTTGGAATATCTAAGCATGGAAGTAGATCCCTCTGGACTCTTCTGTGCTTTTACTTCAATCTCCTTGGTAGTGTATGGTTTGAAGGCTAGGGAAAAGATGTCTGAGAACTTTTGCAGGTGTTAATTTTCTCATCCACCACAGGTGTCCATCATTTTAACCTCTTATTCACCAGATGGCTTTCTATTTATTTATTTTTTTCTTTCACATTTTGTTTTGGAGGTCTCTTATGAAGTAATTTTATCTAAGAATTCCTACATATATTTTTAGTATAGCTTTATTCTGAAAAATAGTGATTAGGAAAAACAAGCCAAAAACCATTTCCAAGTTTCTTTAAACATCATCAATTTAAAGACTGTATTTTTGGACGATAAGATGCACTCCCCTCAAATTTGGGAGGAAAAAGGGGTGCGTCTTATGGTCCAAATGTAGCTTACCTGGCTCGCTGTTGGTGGGACAGTGGTGGATTGGGGTCACAGGTTATTAAGTATTTTACCACATTTGTTTGCTTCAAATTTTTTTTTCCTATTTTCCTCCTCTAAAACCTAGATGTGTCTTATGGTCCTGTGCATCTTATAGTTCTAAAAATACAGTACATTACTTTTAATTTGACTGAAAGAAAGCAAATAATAGAATACAAGCTAACTCTATACCTGTGGCTAATGTTTTGGACAAACTGGGTGACTGGAATGTAATAGCTTATATGTTTTGTAGTTCTCTATAGGTGTGTTTCATATTTAGATCACTGTTTTCAATTCAAAATAGGTAATAAAATTACGGAATTGACTTTCATGTAGTCTTTCTCGTTCTTAGATGTCAGATTTATAAGGTGTATGTATGCTTTCATCTTGAGATACTTTATAATAGTATGAGTAAAGACAGAAGTTACCCATAGAGCCACCAAGCTAGTCTTGTAAGTGCAGTGATGTGTTCTATGGGAAATTTTGGCATTGCACTCCTTGATCTGTAGCCATAAAAATATATTCGCTTTTCATTATAACTGCCTTCTCACAATCTTTTTTCCAGATGTTGTTTCAAGATCAGTTGTACAGGTATTTAATTACAAAAATTGTAGCAGCTGACATGTTACATGATACAGATTGTTTTACAGAACATAACCTATTGTTTTGTAAGACAGTTTCCATTTAGGGGAATTTAACTATTTAATGGTATAAAAGATCGATATAGTACTGCTACTAGCAAAGCTTATGTAATATATTGGAAATATTAAGAGCTTGTTAAGGATAATTGAATTGGGAAACTGCTTAGAAATTTTCCCAATACATTCATATTTTGGAGTAGTCTAGTTCTAATAATCATTGTGCTTTTTCTGTTGGCTTTGAATCATAAATTTTATACATAATTTAAATTTTTTCACTTTGCTTTTTTAAATTTTTATATAATTAAAAAGTTACAGGTCTGTGAATGCTGCAAATAAAACTTCAGGTTGTCTTTTGTTTTAAGGTCTCTTGGTCCCCTTTCTTTGTTCATAGAATACAGGCATGCTTCATTTTTATGGCACTTTGCTTTATTGTCCTTCACAGATACTGTGGGCTGGTTTTCCTATTTGTTTGTTTGTTTTTGTTTTTTATAAATTGAAGGTTTGTGGCAACCCTAAGTTGAGCATGTCTATTGATGTCATTGTTTCAGCAGCGTTTGCTCTCTTGTCTCTGTCATGCTTTGGTATTTCTTGTAATATTTTGAACTTTTAAAAATTATTATTATATTTGTTATGGTGATCTACAATCAGTGGTCTTTGATGTTACTATTACAATTCTTTCGGAGCACCGTGAACCACACTGATAGAAGATGACAGACTTAATAAATGCTGTGTGTGTTCTGACCGTTCCACTGACTTGGCTGTTCCATCTCTCTCCCTCTCCTCAAGCCATCCTATTCCCTGAGACACAGCAATATTAAAATTAGTCTAATTAATAACCCTGCAATGGCCTGTAAGTGTTTAAGTGAGAGAAAGAGTCTTGTATCTTGTCTGTCATTTTAAATCAAAAGCTAGGAATGATTAAGCTTAATGAAGAAGGCATTTCAAAAGCTGAGGTAGGCTGAAAGCAGTAGTTAGCCAAGCTATGAACACAAAGGAAGAGTCTTAAAGGAAATTAAAAGTTCTACTCCAGTGAACACACCGATGATAAGAAAGGGAAACAGTCTTATTGCTGATATGGACAAAGTTTTAGTGGTCTGGATACATCCAACCAGCCACAATATTCTCTTAAACCAAAGTCTAAACTAGAGGAAGGCCCTAACTGTCTTAAATTCTGTGAATGCTGAGAAAGGCGAGGAAGCTGTGGAATAAAAGTTAGAAACTAGCAGAAGTTGGTTTGTGAGGTTTGAGGAACGGGGTCATCTTTATAACATAAAAGTGCATGTGCTGATGTAGAAGCTTCAGCAAGTGACCCACCAGATCCAACTAAGATAATTAGCTGGATTTTCAGCATAGACAGAATAGCCTTATATGGAAGAAGGTGCCATCTAGGACTTTCACAGCTAGAGAGGAGAAGTCAGTGCCTGGCTTTAGAGTCTCAAAGGACAGGCTAACCGTTGTTAGGGGCTATTGCAGCTGGTGACTTCAAGTTGAAACGTATGCTCATTTGCCATTCCAAAAATCCTACGGTTCTTAAGAATTTTACTAAATCTACTCTGCCTGTGCTCTAGAAGTGGAACAACAAAGCCTGGATGATAGAACATGTGTTTACAACATGGTTTACTGCATATTTTAAGTCCACTGTTGAGACCCGCTGCTCAGAAAAAAAATCCTTTAAAAAATATTACTGCTCATTGACAGTATACACCAGGTCACCCAAGAACTCTAATGGAGATGTGTGAGAGTAATGTTGTTTCCATGCCTGCTAACACAACATTCATTCCACAGTCCCTGGATCAAGGAGTAATTTTGACTTTCAGGTCTTATTACTTAAGGAAATATATTTCATAATGCTATTGTTGCCATAAATAGTTTTTTCTCTGATGGATGTGGGCAAAGTAAATTAAAAACCTTCTGGGAAGGATTCACCATTCTAGATGCCATTAAGAACATTTCTGATTCACCCTGGCTCGTGTGGCTCAGTGGATTGAGAGCTCTCCTGCGAACCAAAGACATCGCCGGTTTGATTCCCAGTCTAGGGTACATGTCTGGGTTGCAGGCCAGGTCTCCAGTAGGGGGACGCACAGGTGGCAACCACATATGGGTGTTTCTCTCCCTCTCTATCTCCCTCCGTGTTGGCTTCCGTAAATAAGTATCTGACTACTCAGGGTGGTGGTTACAAAGGGAATTTCTTAAAATAAGACAACAGTGAAGTTTGCTGTATCAGTTGAGTCTTTCCTTCATGAATATCTCTGTAACATGCGATGCTGTTTTACCCACAGTAAAACTTCTTTCAAAATTAGAATCAGTCTTCTCAAAACCTGCTACTGCTTTATCAACTAAGTTTAGGTAGTATCCTAAATCCTTTGTTGTCATTTCAACAATCTGCACAGCATCTTCGCCAGGAGTAGATTCCATCTCAAGAAACCAACTTTCGCCCTGGCTTGTGTAGCTCAGTGGATTGAGCGCAGGCCTGCTAACCAAAGGATTGTGGTTCGATTCCCAGTCAGGGCACATGCCTGGGTTGCAGGCCGGCTCCCAGCAGAGGACGCACAAGAAGCAACCATACATTGATATTGCTCTCCCTCTCTCCTTCCCTTCCCCTCTAAAGATAAATAAATAAAATCTTAAAAAAAAAAAAAGAAGAAACCAACTTTCTTTACTCGTGCATAAGAAGCAAGTACTCTGCTAAAGTTTTATCTTGAGATAGCAGCAACTCAATCACATATTCAGGCTCTGCTCCTAATTCTCTTTCTCTTGCTATTTCCACCACATTAGTTACTTCTACAGTGAAGTCTTTGACTCGCAAAGCCATTCTGGAGTGTTGGAATCAACTTCTTCCAACTCCTGCTAATGTTGATATCTTGACATCTTCCCATGAATCAGAAGTGTTCTTTTTTAAAATTTTTTATTTATTTTTAGAGAGAAGGGAAGAGAGGGAGAAACATTGATGTGTGAGAGAAACATTGATTGGTTGCCTTTTTCATGCCCTGTCTGGGGGCCTGAGCTGCAACCCAGGCATGTGCCCTGACCAGGAATTGAACTGGTGACCCTTCAGTTTGCAGGCTGGCACTCAATCCACTGAGCCACGCTAGCACAGGCTGGTGGCTATCTTAGTAGAGAATTTAGAAGGTAGATTAAGGGGGAAAGACAGTTTCAGAGTGTTTTAATAGCACATCAGCCTTAGTATTTATTCACAGTAACACTTGGAGTGTAAAGAGATGGGCAAAAGTAGGTTTACAGTTGTGAATATGTGAAACAATTTATTCTATTTTATTTATTGTGTTATTTATTATTATTATTATTAACCTACTTTTGCCAACCCTTGTATATAACACATGAACATTTAATGAATATCCTGATATGAATATACTTTTAAGAAAAATATGTTTGGGGCCAACCAGAGATAAATTAGGCATGCATTTGAAATAGGAAAGGCCTGCCATTTGGAAGGAAAATACTACTATACATTTTCTGTTTTTTTACTGTTGCTCTTTTCTTCTAGCGTAAATATTAGTGAGAAAAGCAATGATTATAAATGACCAATGTTAAAATATGGTTCTTGAAGTCAAGAAGCAGGTCTTTATAGAGAGTCCTGTTCAGAAAATGACACTTGGGAAAATGATTTTAAGAAAGATTGATAAGCAATCTACTTTGATGGAAAACACCCACATTCAGTGATATCTGGTCATGTCAGTGTAATCTTGTAACTGAACAGACAGGAAAGGACAAAGAGTTTTAACCTTCGGGGTTAGAAATATTTCTTCAAGTCCTGCCTAGTTGTTTCTCCAAACAAGGTAAAGATGAGTTTGAAGTCTGAGAACTAAGAAATTGGGCCTGAGTTTTATCAGGTAATGCAAATGAGAGGTACTCGTTGCTAGCTTTATAAGAAGCTTCGGACATTCTTAAGCTTGGCATCTGGAACTGACAAGAAACTTGAATGTAAGTGGTGTCGGATCTCTGGTTCACTGCTATATCTCAGGGACTGTAACAGTGCCAAGCACAGGAACTCTCCCCGATTGCCAAGAAATCCCTGCAAATTGAGAGTTAGTAGTTCTGATAATCTTTTTAAATAAGTGTATGTCATGAACCAAAAAGTTATTTGTCAGAATGATCAAAAGAGTAGAACATACTAATATGACAAAGGTTTTTAAGCAAAATATATAGTATGGCTAGCTAGAATGTGCTCTATAATCAGAGTTTGCTTGATTTAAATGAAAAGAAATGTTTCAACTTGCTTTAATGAATTGTAATTTTATGTAAGATAATTGGGCTTAATGAATGATAAAGGCCACCAGGAATGTACCTATAATCAAAGCCTAGTAGCCTGCTGTAGCAAGGGAGAACACACCTAGCTGGGCACTCGGAGGTGTCTTTAGTAAGAGGAAGTGGGCAAGGGCTTCATAAGGTATGGGCTTGGGCCGAGTGAGTCTAAGGAAAAAGTGGGAAAGTAGTCTGGATTGATTGTTGTCATAAAATGGCATCAGTTTGGTGATTTATCTCAGCATTCTGTTCAAAAGTAGGACGAGTCAAGAAGAGCTGAGACTCCTTGGTAAGGATGCCATATGCAAAAAAAAAAATTCAGTCATTTTGTAGCTGTGGTATGGCCTTGTGAAAAACTGTATTTCCTGTTTTCCTTTCTCCTAGTCTTGCCACTTACCTGTTAGGGATATTATAATCTGATTATCAGTGGGCCCTGTTTTCCCTTTCTCAGTCCCTCTTTTTGGCCAGGTCCAGCCATTCAGGACCGTCATTCTATGAAATCCAGATCTTCACTGTTGCCAGAATTCCACTGATCAGGAGACTATTCGAAAAACCTTGTCTGTTGTTGGTCTAAAGTCAGTTCTTTATGCTTTCTTTTTGTTGTAAGGTCAGTTATTGAATCTGAAACAAAAGTGGCTGCGTACATTTAAAACTCTAGAGATCACATTTAAGCACTCTAACACTGACAAATGGCGAAGCATGGGTAACAGAATTTTAATCTACTTGTAAAGGCAAGAGCCAAGGTCTCAAGTATGGTTTTGGTGTAGACAGCAACTTTCCTAGGTTTGACATCAAAGGGGCTGTTTGTCCTATTTACTATTTTTAGTTTACTGTTTTAAAGAGTTCTTGGAAGTTGAATGTAATTGCCCAGAACTAGAGTGAGCTGAGTTGCACCTGAAAGGAAGTGGTTATAATCACAACATACTGTAATGAACTCATGAGCAAATTGTAGTTAGGTATTGGACTCACACAGGGAGTGACTAGGGCATGCAAAGAGCAATACTGTGAGTATCATTTTTAGAGATAACAAGTGCCTGTGAATAATTCAGAAGTTTAAACCAGCAGAAAGGGAAGAGAAGAGTTTGGGAGAAAAATAAGAGCATGCAGATTAAAGCATGATAATCTTTGATTCTGGCCATTTAGATCTTCTTGTCCGTGGGTCCTGGGTGGAAGCTTGATCATGCTGCTTGATTTGATGGTCTTGGGGAGAAGGCGTGTTATTCTCTTAAGTCATCTTTTGGAGGATTCCTAGGAATCCTCAGTTTGAGGTCTGTGGCTGGAACAGTCTCCCAGTAATTTGATGATCTGTTGTGTCACTGTAATTGAGAGCTGTGGATCCAAGGAGTTTCACTGCTGTTTTAATTCTTAACAGAATATGGCAAGGTCATTTCCATGGGTTCAAGTGCAGTCTTTTCCTAATGATGCTTCAAAGATAGTCACCTAATCTAAGAGCATGTAGAGCTGATTAACTAGCAAGGAAGACAGTTTTTTCTATTAGAAGATTGAACAGCTCTGGAAAATTAACCAGAATTATTAGAATGGAAGAGAATGGCTCTTCTATTGAAGTATAGTGCACAATTAATTTATAAGGATTCAGTCAGTGATTACTCAGGGAGTTGGAATGTAGTGTGAACAGTGAGGACTTAAACAAACCTGCATGGCCTTTTAATTTCTACCATCAACTCTATTATGCCTGCACCTGACTGACAGGAATATTAACACCTAGAACCAAAATCAATTTAAAACAGTTACTGTATCAGTTTTTGTACATGAGCATGAGCCTGCCTCTTCTTAAAGTATGCAATCACTGAACACACATACATGAATGTATTTTGTTTGCATTTAACTAATCTAGAAAGACTGAACTTTCTGATTTGTCATGTAAATGAATTTGGAGAGAATAGAGTTTTTACAATAGAAAGTTAAAAGATTTTAGGTGTGAAAAACTTGTTAGTTTTATTGTTTTGATTTTGGGACCTAGTTCACAAAAGGCAAAATCAAGAAGAATTTTAAATAATACAATACATGAACTTTAGTCATGGTATCCAAAGGTCAGACATAGTTCCAGGCAATATTTGACAATACAGCAATAAAAACAATAATTATTAGGACCTTTAATCTTTTAGAATAAATACATTTATTAAAAATGATTTAAAATCTCATTAAAGTCCAATAGTATATTTAAGACTTTTTTTCCTAGTTCAGAATATTAAGGTCATTAAAAATACCAAAGGTATCACAGTAAAGCAAGTCAGACCATTCAGTTCACATCTCTGTAGCATTGGGGCCAGACTGGTTTGTTATCTTGCATAATTACTGAGATTTCATTCTGTATTCCAGCATTTTCACATCTTTTCCCCTCAGTAACTATTGTATCTCAGCATACAATAACAGGTCTTTACACCTGCTTCCAAATTATAACACAATAAAGATAATTAAATCTTAAATTTGACACATTAACCTTTATGTAATTTACAGTTTTTACTACATAACTAAGCATAGTGGTTAATTGAGCTGTTTTTCCCTGTCCAAAGAATTGACTTTTTCTCTGAAGGAAGCTGTGCACTGGTTTACATTCTGGTGCAAGCTCTTTGATCTGGCTGACTATTCCATAATGTTTTCCTGTTGTAACCTTCCAGAATAGACCCTCACACAGAGTTTAAACTCCACACTACAGCTGTTGACAGTGGAATCAACACTTCATGAATGCATACAGAGCAGAGCTAGTTTAGAACTTCCAGCTTCTGAAGCTACTGTTGAGAAGTACAAAGGTATCCTGATTCCTGATCTTTTCTCTTTTTGAAATTATTTTTATTGAGATAGAATTGACATAACATTGTGCAAGTATAAGGTGTACAGTGTATTGATTTGATAAATTTATATATTGCAATATGAATACCATCACACTGTTGGCTAACTAACATCTCTCTTACATCATGTGATTATTTTCTTGTGTATATATGGTGGGAACATTTAAGATAGTGTCATTTTGCAACTTGGAAATTTAAAATACAGTATTGTTGTCTGTACTATGCTGTGCATTCAATCTTCAAGACTTATCTGTCTACTAGAGGCAAGTTGATACCCTTAAACAACATTTCCCCAATTCTTCCATGCCCCAGCTCCTGGTAACCACCAGTCTACTCTCTGGTTTTACAAGTTTGGCTTTTTTTTAGATTCCACATGTAAGTGATAAGTAGTACTTGTCTTTCTATCTTATTTATCTCCCTTAGCATAACACTGTGAAGGTTTATTCATGTTGTCACAAATGACAGGATTTTCTTTTTTTCTTGTGGCTGGGTAATATTGATTCTTTACTAGTGACCTGTTACCTCTCCACTGGGAGCTTGTAAAATCTGCTGGTCTGCACTTTTCTGAAATGTCTAAATATTGTGTGGGTCTATTTTCATCCATTTGTATTAGGAACTCTTTTCAACGCTTCATTTTTCCAAATCCTGCCCTTCAGATTGGGAAATTTCCTTGAATTACTTTATAAGTTTTCTTTCTCTCTTCTTTTTTCCCCTGAATTCCTAATTTGAATATTGGGTTTCCTGAACTGGTTCTCTAATTTTTCTATTTTTCTCTGACATTTCTCTTATTTTGTTTTATTGTTCTGTTTTCTAGGCTATCTCTACAACTCTGTCTTTTCATCTGGTCAATTGTAGTTCCAGAGTTAGCTTGTACTCTCATGTCTCTGCTTCTGAAGAATTTTGCTGTGTAAATCTAATTGGTTTTCCTCTTTCTTCACTGTCAGTTTATTTAGTTTTCTTTAATTCTCTTAATTATTAGCTACTGTTTGTCCACTTACTTCCTAGTAAGTTTGTCCACTTACTTTCCAAATTTTTATGCTATCTTCTCTCCCATTTTTCATCTTTATGTTTTTAAAACATTCCCTTTACCTTAGTTTTAGTAGGTTTCTAGGAGACATGTGAAGTTTGATATGTGTGCTCAGTACTCTGTTTTACCAAAACACTACTTGGTTTTTAGCCATTAGTCTATAGCCATTTTATATTTTCTTGTTAAAAATTTTTTTATTGAGTACCTATCATATGCCAGACTGGAGACTGGAGGTAATAGCAGTAGATAAAAATAAAAGACAAAAAGTCATATTATTATGGAACTTACTTTAGTAACTTTTTTAATTTAAATTTTATTTTTCAATTACAATTTACAGTCAATATATTATATTAGTTTCAGGTGTGGTTATACAATCATATTCTTTGCCAAGCGCTCCCCAACATTTCCACTACCCACCTGGCACCACGCAGTTATTACAGTGTTACCGACTCTAGTCCCTGTGCTGCACTTGACACACCCTGACTGTTTAGCAACTGCCGATTTATAACACATCTTAATCCCCTCATCTTTTTTATCCAGTCCTTCACCATTTTGTATTTTCATTTTACTCTTCCCGTCTGTTAAGAACGCAAATGTTCATCATGGTTCCATCATCTTCTTTTCGGTTTCTTACATAATGGACTTTCTCTCATCTTTTTTTTAATGTGATATTTTCTTGTCCTACTCATTTGTTTTGTATACTCACTGAAGTGAATGAAGTACATACACTCTCTACACCCCTCTTTGGAGACAGCTGGCATAAAAGATTCCCCTTCCATATTACCCCTGCCTGTTTCTGTAATCTCATCAGTCCGTAGGGCTGTCTGCAGGTTTCAGTGATAAACTGCTGCTGCTACTCTTTGCTGTTCCCTGAGCATGGCAGTCTCTCTCTGTGTCCTTTTCTGTTCATGCCGTTCCCACTTCCTGGGATGTCTTGCATTAACTGATTTTTCTCCCTAACCCCTCTCTCCTTTTCTAATAAAGTTTTGAAGTCTTAAGAACCTCTGCTTGAGTAGACTCTTTCTGAAGCTTTCTTTCATCGTGCTTCAACCCTTCAAGGTATAGCTGATCAGCCCTTCTATTTATAGTATTTAGAACACTATGTTGCAGTTATTTATTTATATAATCTGACTACGGGATCACTACAGAAACTAGGGAACAAATCCTTTTCATCTCCGCTGTGCTTTTTTTTACTAAAAAGTGGCTGTGTGGATGGATAGATAAATACATGTAGTTTGTAAACCACAGAGCACTACTGTATTGGTGGTAATTGTGTTGGGTGATATTTCAAAGAAGGTTGCCTTTTGATAATCAAACATCTTTTATACCCTCCTGACACCATGCACAGTTCTTACACTGTTACTGACTGTTCCCTGTGCTGTCATCGTCAGTGGAGCACTGCGCACACCCTCTTGGGTTGTGTTGATGAACAAGTTGATAGTCAACTAGAGTTTTGGGGCCCAGATACTGACTGCATATTTTCTGTGCAGTAAACGTGTTGTCGTATAACTCATTTTGAATTTGTTCCAACTGATTTGCTGAAATGATTTTAATTAATTACAAATGACAGTGCTAAGGATATCCAAAATTTATATTTTGAGTCAAAACAGTAGCTGCCCCCTGATTGTAGGTGCTCCTCATCAGTCCGTCAGTGTGTATGAGAGTTTAGACTGTACAGCACAGCATTTTTGTGCTTTGACGGTGTGATGCTACAGAGAGATTACTCTTTCGTCATCGTTCAGCTCAGTCACCATAGTCTTAATTCTTAATTGCCATTTGTATTATTTCATTTTCTTTTTTTCCTACTCCCTCAGATTATTAATGCCTTTATAACTGGCTTCTTAAGAGCTCATTGATGACTAAAATATTAACCATATCTCATGCATTACAAATGAAATAATCATGTTTTTGTTATTTTACTGTCCTGTTTTATTTTTTGGTTGTAAAGAAGTTGCATATTGAAATAAAATTATTCTGTTTAAAAAAATAAAGTTTTTTTATATTCTTCTATTACCTTTCTTTCTGGTAACGTAATTTATAAAATATAAAACATGTAATTACTTGGGATGGGGGAGAGGACTGATTGCAAGTTAGACTTTTTTAGTTCATTGAGAAGAAATTTTCATGTAGCAACTTGGCCATTTTTAATTGAGAGAAAGTTGAGAGTTGTTATTAAGGAAGAGAATGAGTAAATCTTTGGCTTAATTTATTTCCTTTTCCACCACTGTCTTTCTCTATAGAACACTCTAAACAGATAAAACAAGAATCTATTTTATCCCTGGGTTAACAGTCTGGTTAAAATTAATACCACATCTATGAAAGTGTCTAGTAGACTTTTATTTTGATCACAAGTTCATTTTATTTTTGTGTCACTCTCTTTAACTTCTTTAAGTCTTTCAGAACTCACTCAGACTTAGTGAACATCAAATACAGATACTCTTATTGTATTTTTAATATGAGTGCTTGTGGTGCTTTATTGGAAAGTATATTAAAAAGTCATTGTCAGGAAAAAATGTTTTTCCAGAAAAATAATGTAGTTGTGATTTGTTTTCTCAAGTAAGGTTTGGGTGTAAAGTGTGTTGTAAAAACAAAAATAAAGCAATGTAGGTTTTAATAATCATTTAAAATAATAAAGTAAAAGGCCCACCCGGCTGGCTCAGTCGGTAGAGCATGAGACTCTTGAAATAATAAAGTATTAAATGAACTTAAATGAATTGATTTTACAAGGAGTCATTTCTTTGCTCAAATATTTGCTCTATTCAGATCTACCATCTCTGCCCTTCTTTTAGTCTGTGACCTCATTTTCAACATCAAAAAACATGAAAGCCATTAAAATGAGGACTCCTCCCGTTTTCGGCTTCTGAGCAGACCTTTCTGCACCTGCGTCTGTCCTTTCCTCTGTCATCTTTCTTCCCATTACAATGGGAGTGTTTCTCTTTCTTGCCCTGAATCTAATTTCTCCTCAGTGTTTCATTCTTTGTTCTCTCAATTTTTTTCTCTCCTGCATTAAGCAGCTTTTTTCCCTTTGGATCCTTCCTTTCAGTACTTGACATACTCAAGTTTCTTCCATCAGAAAAAAAAAGTAATTCTTTAACCTCTTACATTACTCCAGCTGTTGCCTTATTTTCTCTCCTTCAAAGAATTATCTACATGTATTGTCTCAGTTTACCTATGCCCCATTCATTCCTCAGTCTTCTGCACTGTAGACTCTGCCACTATATCGCTGCAACTATTTTAGCCGAGTCCACTATCCAGTCATGACTTCATTGCTAAATTCAGTGGACTCTTCTTAGTCTACCTTTTACTGGACTTCTCTGCAGCTTTTGATACTACTTCCTTTCTGTCTCTCTTTTTTAAATCCTTACCTGAAGACATGTTTATTGATTTTTTTAGAGTAAGAAGAAAGGGGTATAAGGAGAGAGAGAGAAATATCAATCAGTTGCCTCCCGTATGTGCCCCTACTGGGGATTGAACCCACAATCTTGTGGTTGTGAGATGGCATTCCAACCAACTGAGCCACCTGACCAGGGCTTCTTTTTGCTCCTTTTGAAAATCTTTTTCTTGCTGTTTATTCTCTTTGGTTTCATCTCGTCTACTCTCACACCTTGGATTACTGTGTATTTGCTGATTACAGTGAATTGGGGTCCTCAGATTTCTCTTGAGCTTTAGACGTGTTTAGTCAGGTCGTCATCCGTACTTAGGTGTCTTACAGTTACCCAAACTCAACTAGTGTTGTCAGTAACCTGTTATCTAAGGCAGATTTCACTTTCCTTGACTCTTTCTTCTTCCTTATCTCCAGTGTTTAATCACCCGGTGCTGTTGATTTTGCTTCACATCTGTCCTATCTACTGTGTATAGCAACCACCGTTCTATAGTAGCCACCATCTCTCACCTGAGAAATTTTAATACTGTTTACTTTTAACTGGTCTCTGCCTCCTATTCTCATTTACTCTCCATAAGCATTCAAAAGACAATTGAAGATATTTTCCCCAAAGTAAAATATAATTAATATTCACCTGTTAAAAAAATCTTTTATGGAGTACTTCCTGTTGTTCTTAGAGTAAGAAGACTTTTAGGTTCTGATTCCTAATTATATCTCCTGCCTTTATCTTCAGTTGTTCACTTTGTTTTTTCCTCAGATGGTTTTCTCTCACCTCCTTTGCCGTCATACTGTTTCCCCTCTTAACTTACACACACACGCTCTGTGGTTTGTGCTTGCCCTGTCATAGTACTTTCCATTTTTTTAAATTGTGATAGGTTATTTATCTAGGCCAGTAGATACTGGAAGCTTAAAAGAAGGAACTCTGTTGTATCCCGGTATGTAGTCACTTCTGGATTACATAGTAAGTGCTTAATATACACATGTTGCGTGAATCTATTTGCAGGTATCTGGGGAAGTGAGGACTATGCCATGTTTTAAATTATAAGCATTTTGCACTTCAGTGACGCATTTCTTTCTTTTTTTGATCTACTAATGTGTGAATGGGTTTTAGAAAGCAAGTTTTATATTATGTATGTGTGTATTGTGCATGTTAGAGTGGAAAGAACCTATTACCGGAAAGTCAGAAACTCCATTGTCTTCCTCGAGTAACTGTGGAGCCTCGGACAAATCTCATTCCTTTGAATCCCATCAAATAATGGGATTGGATTACACTGTCTAAAAAGCTTTTCCTGTGCGACATTTTGACTATATGTGAGAGGTGTCAAATATATATTAAATATGGGATTTATATTTATTTATATTTTATTTTATTAAAAATGCACATAAGTTTTGGATTCATCTATAATTAAAATAACTTTGTTTTTTACAGGAAAGATGATAAAGACTATGCTTTAAAACAAATAGAAGGAACCGGGATCTCTATGTCGGCATGTAGAGAAATAGCAGTAAGTGAAGCTCTTTTTATCGTCATCATTACCAGCTGACTTACACAGTCAGTTATGTAGGTCTCTGAGTTGTGTTTTTCACATACACACATTAATTGAAAATCAGTATTTTCATATCAACTATCTGTAAAAAATATATTCACTTTATAAAAGAGAAGTAAAGGTGACATGTAGATCTAACATAAATTTCTACATAACTTCATTTTACTGGGATTAAATCAATCTCAGCTGTTTATATAAATATATGTTTTCCCAATAAATGTCCCTAAATAGTTAAGGGTTCAGTTCTTATTATTTCATCTAATGTAATACAAGTGGTATGTTCATATAAAATTAATGTTTCTGTTTTAATGAGATTGTTACTTATATAAACTTAAAATGAACTTGTGTTATTTGATTTTTACTGTATCTGTCTATTTATTTGAGTAGGTAAAAATACATGCCTTTTTCTTTTGGAAGCACAGCTTTCCATATGGTATTACAATCTCATTTTAATTTCCAAGGAAAATATTCTTTATGTTTAATCCATTACTAAATTATTATTTGTACAATTAAACTGAGTATTACTCCCATGAGATTTTACTTCTGTTTTTAGTATTGTAAAACTATGGGGCCAAATTTATCTTTTCTGGCTTTAATTTAAATAATTTTATGACTTAATATTAATTTAAATATTTTGCTCCTTGAACAGATTCTCTACCATAGGGATTTTAACTAGCAGTCAACATGATTGTGTATCATGTTGACAGAATCTAGAGTAGGTGGAAGTAAAGAAACAGAACAAGTCAGGGTGCCTGGCCATAATTAATTACACGCTGATGAGGAAAGAGACTAATAAATCTTATAATAAGAACAATGTGCTAAGGACTATGACAGAAGTATGTGAAGAATGAGAGAAGAGTGTACCTGTAGATTACAGAGCATGGAAGGTTCTAGTTTTGGAGGACATGTAACAATTACGAACATGAGGGAAGACTGTGGCGGGATGGAGGGCATTCTTAACCAAAGGTATGCCAGATTGGAAATTGTGTTTTACTTAATTGATGAATTTTTTAAACTTTTGAATCTTGAGGCAAAATATCTGTACATTGTCAGTTATTCACATCTGTTAGTCTGTATATTCTAGTCAGTTTTAAAGAACTAAAATTCATTGAACTATGATAGTGATGTTAGAAGTCACAATGGTAATTACTTTTGGAGGTAACAGGGAGTTACCTCCAAAGTGGAGACAAGGTAGTTTTCAGAATGCTGGTAATGTTCTGTTTTCTTGATCTTACTGAGAGTTTGGTTATATGAGTTTAATATGTGAAAACTCACTGAGCTGTGCACCTATGGTTCAGTGCTTTTCTCTATGTTTATTATATTTCAACCAAAAGTTTTAAAATCAAACAAAATTCCATTGATTTCAGGAACAGACACTCTTATCTTTATGTTTATATTGATAAGTGTAAATTCAGTTTAAGCACAGAATGGACTATGAAAGCTTATTTTTTAATACTTTTTTTAAAGATTTTTTATTTTTAGAGAGGGAGGGAGGGAGGAAGAAATGGAGAGAAACCTCAATGTGTGGTGGCCTCATGTGTGCCCCCTAGTGGGAATGTGGCCCACAACCTGAGCATGTGTCCTGCCTGGGAATACAACCGGTGACCCTTTGGTTCCCAGGCAGATGCTCAGTCCACTGAGCCACACCAGCCAGGGTCAAAAGCTTATTTTAATGTACTTGATTGTGGTTCTTCAACCTAAGATGAACAGAAATTTTTAATTTTGGTGAAGTCTAATTTACAAATTTTTCCTTTTATAACTATTATTTTTTGTGTGTCTGGCTGAATAAATCTTTATTGATCTTCTGATTGTGAAGGTATTTCTCTGTTTTCTTCTAAAAGCTTGTATAGTTTTAGCTTTATTTTCTAGTCTACGATTAAATTTAGTTTGTGGTATGATGTAGGGTTTGAGGCTCTCTTTCTCTCATTCCATATGAATATACAATTGTTTTTTTAAAAGATTATTCCTGTTGAATTCCTTTGGTACCTTTATAGAAAGCTAAATGGCTCTGTAAGTGTGGGACCAATTCTGGGCTCCATGTTGTTCCATATATCTCTTTGTCCTTATGCCAATACCAGATTGCTCTAGTATTATAGCAAGACTTGACATAAGGCCATGTAAAGCCACCAGCTTTATTCTTCTGTTTCAGGATTGTTCGACCTTTGTATTACTACATTAAATTTTTAATCAGTTAGTTATTTCTAATTCTAAAAAATACTTGCTGGGATTATGATTTGGAACAATTCAAAGAATTGACATCTTAATAATATTGAAACTTGCAAGCCATGAATCTAAAAAAACACACTTTCCATTTTTTAAGTTTTTTTACATTTCTCTCAGTGTTTTTTAGTTTTGTTAAATTCATTCCTAGGCACTTCATGTTTTCTGACTCTATTGTATGTGGAATTATTTTTAAATGTTTATTTTCCATTTGTTTGCTTCTGTGTTCAGAATAGAATTGATTTTTAATATTACTAGATATTTATTTATATACGGGGTGGGCAGAAGTATGTACACAGTTTATATGGAAAATAATACAATAATGAATAATGATACAAGAACAAACTGTGTTTTGCATAATCACAACTATAACGTACTTTTGCCCACCCTGTATATTACAAACCTAAATTCACTGGTAGGTTTTGGTGATACCTTGGGATTTTATACATAAGTAATTATGTTATCTATGAATAAAAATAGTTTTACTTCTTTCCATCTTTAGGCTTTTAATTTTTTTCTTTTTTTTATTGCACTGGCCTAGGGCCTTTCATTACAATGTTGAATAGCAGTGAGAGTGGGCCTCTGTGACTTGTTTCCATTCTTGGGGGCAAGTGCTTTACCATCAAATAAAATTCAAAGTATAGGCTTTTTATAGATGCCATTAGTCAGGCTTAGGATATTGCTTCTATTTTTTTCATAAATGGTATTGAGTTTTATCATATTTTTTTGTGTTGTTAAGTAGTTCTAAGTCTATGAGTTTTGAACGATTATCTAATTATCTTTCTTGTAATGTCTTTGTCTTTGGTAGGAAGGTCATACTGTCCTCATGAAACAAGTTAGGGAGCATTTTTCCATTCTTTATTTCCTGACAGAGTTTCTGAATGATGGTAAATGTGTGATTATTGTTCACCAACCAGTGTTATGTTCTTAGTAGACATGGAGCTCCTTGGATTTTACATTTCATCTTGTGTTTGATAAGCTGTGTGTTTACATAATTCCTACATTTTATTTAAGTTGTTGAATTCATTAGCATAAACGTGTGCATAGTAGTCCCTTATTATCTTTTCACATCTGTAGCTTCTTTAGTGATATCCCTGATTCCTTGCAGATTTGCTCATTTTTGTTTTCTGTCTGTATCCTAGATTTCTGCTCTTACCTTTATTATTGTCTTTTATTTATTTTTGGCTTACACTTTTTATTTTCTTAACGTGTAACCTTTAGTCATTCATTTTTACACTATTCTTTTCTAATATAACCAATGAAAACTATAAATTTTTCTATAAATTTTAGAATGTGTTTACTTACATTCCAAAAATTTTATTGTTGTAATTATTGTTTAGTACAAAAGATTTCAAATTTTCTTTGTGCTTTATCTTTTATTCATAAGTTACTTAGAAATGTATTGTTTAATTTTTAAATATGTAAGTCTTTCTAGATAATTTATTGTTGTTGATCACTAATTTATTTTGTGGTCAGAGAAAAGATACCCTAGTTATGTTTTAGAGATACATACTGAAATATTTATAGATGAAATCATGCAATATCAGGAATTAACTTCAAAATAATTACAGTTATGGTGGGAAGAGAGGGTGTGAATATAGAAAAATGATACAGGCTGTGAGTGGATTATGGTATATGGGGATTTGCTTTACTATATTATTTTATTTACTTTACAATTTCCATAATAAGAAATTAAAAAGAAAAAATTCATCTCCTGTGCCAGGTCTTATCAGACCTTTCTCTCTTTCATTTATGAAATCTTCCTCTGAGAAGTCCTCTTTTCCTACCATTCACCTCCAGGATTCTCTTAGGATCCATACCTAATTATTTTCATAGCACATATTACAAATTGTAAGGTGTTTCTCCTTATTTATTTGCTTACCTTCTATTTGTTGTTCTACCCCCACTACACGGTAACACATTTCTTCACCAGTGTATACTAAATCGGCAGTCTTTGTAAGTAAGTGTAAAAGGAAGGGAGGAAGAATGGAACTCCGAGAATGTCTACCAACGTTAAGAGCATTGCATCCCCACTGTATTGTAAGTGATTTGTTTTTGTGTTTCCAGAATTTCCTGTGAACTGGAATCATACTGCTTTTCAAAACTGTACTGCAGTAGACCCTCCATATTCCAAGACGCAGCCTTGTAGTTAAGATATAGGGAACCTGCAGGAACAGAGGTCAAGTTCCAGGTTCTAGTTTCTGAAGCTCACGTCCACTGTAACCTGAGCACCTTGGGTTTTTGTTTTTCTTTTAAATCCTCACCCAAGGATATTTTTTTCCATTGCTTATAGAGAGAGAGGAAAGGAGAGAGATAGAGAAATATCAGCTGGTTGCTTTCTCGTACTCACCCCAAACAGGGATTGAACCTGCTACCTGGGTAGATTTCCTGGCTGGGAAACGAACCGGCTACTTTTGGTCTGTGGATTGATGCTCCAACCAACTGAGCCACAACCGGCTAAGGTGCACCTCATTTTTTAAAATCAATTTGGCAGAATTCTATTGAAGAAAAGTTTTCACAGCTTTTTTCAAAATTGAGATAAATTTTAGAATAATTCTTATGCTTTTAGAGTAATTTAAAAAAATTATTTATTGATTTGAGAGACAGGAAGGGGGAGGGGAGAGAAAGAGAAAAAAACATAGATTTGTTGTTTCACTTATTTATGCAGTCATTGGTTGCTTCTTGTATGTGCCCTGACTGGAGATCGAACCCATAAACTTGGCATATTGAGACAACACCCTAATCAACTGAGTTATCTGCCAGGGCCACTTTTATAGTAATTTTAACTCAACTATTATACTTATGGCATAAATTGAGAATTACTATTTTTGTTTTGTTCTGAAGTTTTTGATATTAGAAATCAATGCCATTTTGAGAATATTACCAGTTTTCTTAAACTAATTTCTGATTCTCTACTGTCAGTTATATTTATTGACAAGATATAGTTTTAAATATTATTACATTTTTATTTATTTATACTGTAAAAGTTCAGATTGTGTGGTATTTTGGCACAATTGAAATGAATTAAGTTTATTATAAATGATGTATCAAAATATTTATATTTTTAGCAGTGATCTTAGTACTCAGAAAATTATCAGATTTTATTCCCAGTAGAATTAGAAAAACTTAGGTAGTTTCTGTGATGGAAACCATTGTGTAAATTTATTTAAACCTTTTCTTTGAATATTTTTAACACAAAATCTTCTAAAGGGCAAAAAATAACTTACAAAATGTTAAGAAATAGGCATTTATATACTATGGGTTCTGTATGGTGATGGAATGCTAAAGTTCTATTCATCGAATATGGAAACTGTGGAATACCCCTCCAGTGTTTGAGTCCCAAGTTCACAGTACTGCAAGTGTTGCTTGTGGTTAAAACTCAGGCTAGATTACCTGAGGTTTTATTCTGGCTTTACCTGTTAACTATGTTGAAAGACCCAAAGCAAGTTACTTAATTTCTCTGTTTTAGTTTCCTTATTGTAAACTAAGAATAGTTATAATATCTCATAGAGTTATGGTGGGAAGCTTAGAACATTTCATCAGATGTCATTCATTCATATGTTTGCCAAGTACTTAATACACACCTCTCCCAGGTGCCAGGCAGTATACTGGAAGCTAGCAGGGCACCAGCGACCAAGACGCAGCGCCTGCCGTTGTTCAGTGCACAGCCTCATATGTATTTAAAACATCCCTGTGTGGACTGTAAAGAGAGCTAGTCCCCCAGGGTATTAGGTTTTAGGAGGTATTGGTATTAAGCATAGAGTATTGGCTTTGTATTTTAAAAAGTTTATTTTTAAAGTATTTAAATCCTGATTCTAGCTATTACCTGGGAATGTGATCTTCAGCAAATTTTTTAATCCCCTTTTACCACTATTTCCTCATCCGTAAAGTAGAAGTACAGTGATCCCCCTTTATCCATGGAGGATGTGGTCCCCCACTGGATGCCTGAAAACACTGATGGTACCGAGGCCTATAGCTGTGCAGTTGGCCCCTGGACAACATGGAGGTTAGGGCACCAAAGTCCTCCCTCCTTCCTGCACAGCTGAAAATGCAAGCACAGCTTTTGACTCTCCGAACACTTAACTAACAGTCTGCTGTTGACCAGAAGCCTTAACAATAACATAAATAATTGATAATACATATTTTAATGTGTTATGTGTATTATGTACTGTATTCTTACAGTAAAGTAAGCTAGAGAAAACAAAATGTTATTAAGAAAATCATAATGAAGAGAAAATGACATTTACAGCATTTATTTAAAAAATCCATGTGTAAGTGAACTCATGTAGTTCAAACTTGTATTGTTCAAGTGTCACTTGTACTGTTTTTTTCTATATATATATAACGTATCATAAAATTTAATTTGCAAATTAGGCACAGTAAGAGATTAACAATAACTAATAGCAAAATAGAACAGTTATGACAATATACTGTAACAAAAGCAGTGTATATGGCTTTGGGGCCATTATTTAGTGAAATAAAGGTTACCTGAACACAGGCATAGTAACACCATGACAGCGGATCTGATAACTGAGACAGTTACTAAGTGACTAATGGGTGGGGAATGGATGCAGTGTGAATATGTTGAACAAGGGGTATGATTCACATCCCAGCCTGGATGGTGCAAAATTTCATCATGCTACTTAGAATGGCATGCAATTTAAACTTATGAATTGTTTATTTCTGGCTTTTTCCATGTAATATTTTCAGACGTCGGTTGACAATGGGTAACTGAAACCATAGAAAGTGAAACCACAGATAAGGAAGGACTACTGACATATAAATACAAATTTCATACGGTAATTCATGATTGAGATAATATATGTCATAGGTTTAGCACCATATGTGGTAGCTAGAAAGAACTTAATAAAATAGTTGCTGCTTTTTAATTTTTTCTAATACAAGAGCTGAAATTCATCTTAGAGGTGAAATTGAGGAGATAACAAACAATTGCTTTATATGTAGGTTTCTAATAATTGGAGAGAACGTTTGACAAAGCTTTGGATTTTGTTTATGTTCATTTCTACCCTGCCAGTTTCCAGAAAGGACTTGAAACAGCTGCCTAGCCAAGAAATGTGTTCCAGTTGTGAGGTAATGGAGAAAACACTGACCGAGAACTGAGATGAATTTAGCACTAGGTTTAGCTCTGTCAGCCAGCTGCATGGTCTGGGTGACTCTGAAGTCTAGGCTTTCCTTATCAGATTCTTTGCCTTGCGTACTAAATAGGATATGGTTACTATTAGATACTGGTCTTTAGGTTTCTGAGGATTTGAACGTAATGTCTAAAGTCTCATAAGTTTGGAATTATATTTTAAAAGCAGAAATATATAAGCTTGATTTAATCTTGCTTCTGAATAAAATAAGTATCACTTTCTGGAGAATAATTGTTACTGTAAGCGACTTAATATACAGTCTATTCATAGTCCTTTTTTTGTTGTTGAATTTCTTTTAGAGTTTCTGATATTTTAACTTCACATTTATATTCTTTTTCTGGTAGTAATGTTCTTATAAAAGTTACCGTAGTCTTAGGTTCTAAGACCTTATTATTCTCACATGGCTGTTTTG
>PVKM010018862.1:0-24708 GCA_004027735.1 Carollia perspicillata | reverse complement strand
CTGGCAAAGCACAAACAAAATGAAAGAAATATAGTCTTAATGCCTAAAGAAATGATGTTCCCCACAAATAAAGAAAATGGCGTCAAATGACTTAAATTACAGTGGCGGCATTCAATAAGAGCACTAAACGGCACAACTCTTGTGGCTTCCTGTTAGAATTTCTCTTTGCAATTATAATTTTTGTATGATTCAACTTGAGAGAGAGAGAGAGAAAGGAAGGGAGAAGGAGAGAGAACTTCCCTCACTTTCTAAATCATGGCTCAGTGGTGTGTTATAAAACACCAAGAACGGAAAAGCCATTACGTGGAATATAAAGAAATACTTGAGTCTACAGTATCATTGAACTCTTGGAGTCAGTTTCAACAGACATGCTCTGTATTCCCACAAGAGTCTGGAAAATTAACTTCCATTTTTTTCTGTCTGGAGTTGCAGTTAGTGTTATTATTTGCTCCATGGCTCAGTCCGGGTCAGACGGTTCTGCAGTAACACAGGTGGATGTTAAAACAGGGAATCTGTTGAAAAGATTGCGGAGGAACTGCTTCCCTAAAGCAATTTTGGATGGCAGTTTGATGGCAGTCAGCTATGGTAAGGACAAATGAAGCTTAGCAGTACCTTCTAGAATGTGGTCTGGAGGGTTTGTCACCTGCCGTCCTACAGGTACAAGTTTCATGTGTAATGGGTCCTTATGTCCCAGTGGCTTCCTCTGAAAAGGGGATCCTAGAAATGGAGGTCACTGAATTCTTAATACTCATGAATTGTAATGTTGCTCTGAATTTTGATTAGATTTATTTATGAAATGCAATATGCAGTTCTTAAAGAAAAATTCCATAAAGCTTTACATTTCTCTGTGGGATTTAAAACATATTAGAAATTTACTATTAAAACTAGTATAGAATGATTTTTTTATCTTATTAAAAGTAGCAGGAGGGATAGAGTTATGATTTAAGATACAGAAATTGTTTTTGTATTAACTTAATGTTTTATTGTCAGCAATTACATTGTTAAAATGTAACTTGTAACTTTTGCCAAGAGTACACCATGTATTCATTTATAAGCAATCACACAAAGGGAACTGTTTTATGATTTTGCCCATTGAACTATTCTTCTAGTAAACAACCTGACAAAATAAACCAAAATTTTCATTTTTTAACAACTATGTTAAATTACAGATCAATGGTCCAAAATAAAATCTGAACTGATTTAAATCATAAATCAACATTAGGAGGGAAATAGATCTTTTTCCAACTGAAGAGAGACATAACTTTTTTCTTTTGTGGATACCTTATTTTTCCCTTTACTAAGTTTAGGACTTGCCTGAACCTCAGCCAGCCTTAAGAATCCCTTCGTTCAGAAATGTTCAATGTTATGTTGACTAAGGAGCAACTTGGGGGTTGAAAAATAGATCCGTACTTCAGTTTCGGACTTTAGGCTATTTTTAAAGAAAACTGCTGAGAGTTCCAACTGAAAAACTGCAAGTGCTCCAGGACACTGTGCCTGGAAATAAGATTCCTGAATAGTGCAGCTGGGGGATGTTTAGGCTGCCCTTACAGAACTGAGCCTTCAAGTACATCTTAACTGTGGTGTGTCTCGCACGTTTTGAATGGTTCTTCTCAGATTTTCCTTGGATGTAACTTTCCTATTTCGTTTTACTTCTGTTCTGTAATTCTGTTTCATTAACCTGGGAGTTTACGTGTCCAAGGGGAAAACTCCCTCGAACTGGCTATCGTCAGTCTCCAGATCAAACCCTCAGAAGCCCTAAGGGAAGGAGGGTCCCAGCCCACTGCCAACACACACAGATCCCTTCTTATCACCCGTGGCAGACACTCCTCTGTGCGCACATACACAGCTCTCTTAAGAAAGCAGGTATCTGTTGGGGTTAAACTAACATTTTTGGAGGAAAAACAGGAATTCTAAGAAGATTTTTATTAGTTAATTGTTTTCTAGAAACAAAACTTTTGGTCACTTGTCGTTACCAGAAAATCTACAAAGCAGTTGGTATTTGTGAAGGAAATTATAGATTTCAGAAGAACTGATCAAATTAATCTGAATCTAAAATAGTGTGGGAAATTCATATATATTGTCTTTTTAAAATAGTTTGTCTATAACAGAATTAGGGAAGTAGTCTCATTTGCAATTGGGTGAAAGCCTGATAAGGGATAGTGGGGGGCCTTCAAGAAACATGTATAAAGGACATTGGACAGAGCCAAAGGGGGGAGGTTTGAGGTTAGGAGGTGGGGATGGATGGGGTGGGAAGGTGTGGTGGGGTGAATATGGAAACAACTGTACTTGAACAACAATTAAAAATAAAAATTAAAAAGAAAAAATAATAATTCACAATGAGTAAAGCTGAAAAAAAGAAAGACTGATTAAGGAAAAATGTCATAGTTAGACTCTGGAAGAGAGAAATATGAGGTGAACTTTTAAAATACTTGATTTTGACGACATTAAAAAACAGCTAAGTGCAGAACAGTTTTTGAAAATGTTTTCTTTCAAATAAGATAGTAATAATGCTTCTTTGTGAAAATTCATATAGAGCCATATCTGATTGTACAGTTCAATGACAGAAATGTTAAAATAGCTCAAAAATTACTTCTCTTAGAATTTGAAGTAAAATTTTATTTTAGCCTCATCACATCCTTTTTTCTTTAAGATATATATCAACCATGCTATTCTGTATATGCTGTTATCATTTGTATTTCTGGTTTATTTAGTTATTCTCTTGTGCTCCCAGAAAGTGAGTAAATCCAGGTAAAAAGGTGTCAATAATTATTTCAATTTTAATAAATTTCAAGTTTTCATAGTGGTCTCCCTTCTCTCTTTGGCATCTAGGCTCTTGGGAAAAAGGAAATATTTCTGTCATAACTTTATTGTTAGACTGTGTCAACACAGTAGATTATCATAGGCTACTTTTAAGTACTCAAAGGCAGTTTGTACACAGCACCAAATTTTACCAATGAAAGAGTGTGTTAGTCTAGTGTACCCAGAAATGTTCACTTTTCAGCCCAAATATTCTAGAAACCCCAGATAATTGCCTGCCACAACATTGAAGAATATAATCACACATACATTTTTATGTTTTTCATTTATGTATCATTATGCTGCACAGATATAAAACAGTTTAGAAGGATATGTAAACTACAAAGCAGAATCAATCAAAATATAGATAAAAGAGAAAATAAGAATAATTACCATCAGAGGGAATAAAATTAATGAACTGCATGATTTACACACTGCTACAGATGGGCCACAGATCTCACTCTAAGCTTTCTGTTTGCATTAAGAGGTGAGTCTAGTAGGTGTTTCAGCCTTTGAAGACTCAAAGGTTAAAAATATATGAGTTACTGAGGAGAAGTGAGTGTTCTTACTACTAAGCTCAGAGAGGAATTCCCTCTTGGGGACCGCATGTGGGCAGTGTGTGATGATGTAAACAGCACCTATCGCATTCCTGTTGTAGGTGCAACTCCCTGTGAATTGTTAGAGTAGGTAAATTTTTTATTGGATTTATTGGGTAACAGTGATTAGTAAAATTGTATATGTTTCAGGTGTACAGTTCTATGACACATCATCTATATGTTGTATTTTGTGTTGACTACCCCAAGTCAAGGCTCCTTCCATCACCGTTTATCCCTCCCCTCTTTTCCCTCTTCTGCTGCCTCCCCACACCCTTTTCCCGCTGGTAATCACCATACTGTTGTCTATATCTAGGAAGGTTCTTTTTTCTTTTCTTCTTCTTTTTTTTTGGCTTAATTCCTTCGCCCTTTCCACCCAGCCCCCCAAACCCCTCCCCTCTGACAACTGGGAGTCTGTTCTCTGTATCCACAAGTCTGTTGCTTTTTGTTTGTTAGTTTATTTTGTTTATTAAATTTCACACATAAGTGAAATCATATGGTACTTGTCTTAATTCAAATATACTTGACAGAACTTCTGGATGAGTAGACTGTGTGTTCTTCAGGCAATCCTCCCTGATTGTTTTCAATAAATAATGACAATGAGCCCAAGATTTTATTATGAAAAAGTGGCTGGGATACAACAGAACAAGGCCACGATTTTTCCAGTGAGGAAAAAATATATTTGGGCCTTCTTCAGGCACATAGACAGAAAAAAAATTGGGAAGGCTCTCATGACCCCACAGCCTGTTTCTTTAACAGGGCTGACATAGATGCAGTCTCAAAAAATTGTAAGGCTCTGTATCTGGAATCCTCGTGACCAAAATAAAATCTCAATAAAACCCATATCGAATATGGGCAATATTTTTTCCTTATGTTGTCTGTAAGACGAGCTATTTGAGAATGCACTCCCAGGCAACTAAATGATTCCATTTCCCCCAGATTATTACTTATAAGGCAAATTAACAACAAAATGACTTTGGTTTTAGAATATTTGATTTGTAGTCCCTTATTTTGGTTATTACTCTATTTTTAGTAAGTTTGTCTTAAGAATCCATTCCTAGTTAGGGGGTAAAATAAATCAAATCAGAGTGCTTGGCTTTCTGCTATCTGCAGCAGAAGAATGAGCATTTGTTTCATCATAAAACAACATAGGATTCTCTCTCTCTGCTGAATAAAAAGTTGCATGTGGAGTGCAAGAGGCAAAGACCTCTATTTCTTTTTCTCATGTTTCCTTAAAGGGAACCATTTCAGTGAACCATTCTGGTCCTTTGATCCATGCCAGGATCAAAGGCTAATCCCCTTGATCAACCACATTTTTTAGTGGATTGGCAGGTCATTTACTTCAAAAGTGGGAAGCAGTTTCCACCATTTTCTCCTTGCTCCGCAGAGCAGGTCCTGTGCCTCGTTTCCTGTTTCCTCATGGAATGTCTTAGGACAGGTGGGTGGAGTGAAGGAAGTTTCGAATGGGTTTTTACGTCAGATTCGCCCTGCTGGAGGAGGCTGTACATTTCTCACTGGAAAGTGGAAGACCTCGCCAGTTCTCCCATTTGCTCATTACCAGTGGACCCTGCATTAAGCTGCTATTTGATCCCTGTCTGTCCTGTCTTTTCCTAACTAGCCCTAGGGTAGAAGGGAGGAAGCGGGTAGTGATTGACATCTCTAATCAAAGGCGACTAGGGCCACCAGGGCAGGATTGGGTGACCTAACATAGAAGACTGTGTGACAATATATTCCTCTCTGTCCTTTGACGTGGGGCATAAAATTGACTCAAGTTTCTTTTTTCTGTGATAAGTAATAAAGATATTTCTGTGTTTTTTGTTAGAAATGTCGAAGTTTGGTTCCACATTCTTTTGCCATTATTGCTGGCAAAACTATATTAACTATAATTAGTTAAAACTATAATATGCTAAAACTATATTAGCATAACTATAATGCAATTTTTTGGTATTTTACTCATGGCGATGCCCCTGCATGAAATTCCCTCCGTATCTTCCCTGCTTCCATTTCCCTTTTGGGGGCCTAATCCCAACTCCAGTTAGAATATGTGTTCCCTGGGGTCAAGGAGTTCATCTTAATCATCCTTGTATCAATCGTATCATTCATTCATCCCTTACTCATTTATCCATTCAAAAACACCCAGCATCCTGTTGGCGTCTCTTATCTGGTAGGCACCGTGCCAGGCCCATAGTGATGCAGCTGTCCACACGAGAGCCGAGGTACTGTGTTCATGGGGCTCACAGTCTCTGGGGAAGATCTCATGACAAGAGGATGTCAACGAAGTTGCCAGAGCATTGCGCACAGACCTGACACAGCATCAGCTACTCCGCACACATCCCCTCAGTGGACAAGTAAGTCAGTAATGATGGAAGTGGTACATAGTCAGTTCTGAGTTTTTCATGTGGATTTTCTGGCTTCCCAGACTAAACTTTAATAGATAGTAAGTAAGTAATATTTAATGAACATTTGCTGTGGGTAGACACCATGATAAGTGCTTTATGTGTACCATTTTATTCATGACAACAACCCAGCCAGGTAAAAACAGCTTTTAACACCCACTTTACAGAAAAGGAAACTGAGTCTCAGTATGAGTAACTTGCCCAAACAATGAATAACTCTCAAAACAAGGATTTGAACCAAGTTGTTCAATTCCAAAGCTTGTGGATTTAAGCACTTGGCTCTGCAGCCTCTAGCAGTTGTCTATTTGAATTCCTTTTAGTGAATCCTCGGCCAGTGGGACCTTAACAAAGAAACATCTATCAGTCAGGAAAACAAATATTCTACATTGAAAGTAGGAAAAAAATCTTTGTCAGGAGCACAGTGAAAGTGACACTTTCTTCTTTTTGTCATTTAGAGAGCCATTGATTGTCCAAGAATGGTACTGTCTACTAGGATTTTTCCTGGGTGTTACATCCAGGAAATAATTGTAGTAATGGTATTTAATAAAAGTGTGTCTGTACAAGAAGAGATGCCTATGGATTTTTATAATGAAATTGTCATGAATTCTTAAAATAAAGTATAATTTTATACTTTACTAAGGGACTTAATGATTCTAGACAACACATTTATAAATGGAATGAGGGGTAGAGAGAAGTGGCAGGGAACTGAAGCAAATGTAATGTGTTGCTTCCAGTTTCATTTCTAAAGGAAAACAATGAACACGGTTGAAATTATTTGTATATAATTACTTCTCATTCAACCACTCAGATTATTTGTATAATATCATAGTTTATAATATTTACTGTCTATTTATGTAACTTGGATTTACGAAGCTAGTGTTCAGGAGACAGTTTTTTTTCTCTAACAATAGTAGTAATAGTAACAGTGCTAAAATTGAGTTCTCTGTGAGTCAAGCACTGGACTAGGGTTTTTACATGCATCATTTCATTTAATCATCACAGCAATCGTAGAGACCGTCACTATTATAATCTCCACTTTAAAAACAAGCACCCCAAAAGTTGGAGAAGTTGAGTACCAACCTAGATCAAGGGGCCAGAGGTTGGAGAGGTAGACTCATATTGCAAGGTCACACAACTCATAAGTGTTTGATCTTATACTTAAAATGCAGTCTTGTAACAGGGTGCAGAGAGTAACCTCCGTAATCTTTGATAGGGGAAAGGGAACAAGGACGGTACTGTGTTTAAGACATATTGCATAACAATGGCAAGTTAATAGCTGTGCCTTCCTGAAGGGAAGAGGGCTGCTACCCAGGACAAATTATGTATGTGACTGTGAAAACATGAGGAAGTGGGGGTCACACTGCACCTGTGCAAGAGGCAGGGGGCAGATGCCCACCCTGGGTGCCCAGACACCTGTCTGTCACTGGAAACTTTTGCCCTGACTAAAGATGGCAGCCAAAAGAGGGTAAAAGACACTGGGAACTGGCAAAAATGGTGGACACTAATACACCATAGGAAGGGCTGGGTATGAAGTCACACAGGAAGTTCTGGACTGAGCATTTAAAAGAGGGTGGGCTTAAAAAGAGGGGGGGTTCTGCCATGAGGTCTTGGAGTAGGAGAGGAGGTCTGCTGGGAGATCTGACTGGAGAGGATGGCAGCAGAGCTAATGGAGATACAGGTACCTGCCTAGCCACCCGGACTTGTGAGAGATGCTTGGTGCTGAACTGTGACCAGGAATGCTGAGTTACAGACTTCTGCTTTTCTGAAGGATGTATGGGGAAGTCACTCTCTTAGGAAGTGTGCCTCCCTGGGGTCCTCCATGACCCCGTGTAACACGGCACATGTTTTCCTGAACCACTACATGGAGGCTGAGAACAGCACGCCTCAGATCCTGAAGGAGAGAGCTGCCGTGAGAGAAAGGCGACTCTGGAACCCACAAGTACACATTCCAGAGATAACGGGGATCTGTTTGTGGGACCAGCTGAAGGACAGATAAGGAGATGGGGAACTTCTGAGTGTGGTTTTGGTTTGTAGCCTTTTGGGAGGCAAGGGAGGCTCTGGGTTTTGGAGGAGGGCTCTGAGGCAGAGTGCTCTTGGCCCCCCTGAGGTTGGAACCCTGTAAGTAAAAACCTGTTTCCTTCAACATGAATTGTTGGATCATATGTAAAGGCACCAGGTGGCCAATCCCTGGTTTTCTCAGTAAGTCCGGCTGATTCCAATGTCCGTGAACTCAATTACTCTCTGAGGCAGCATCCATGCAGGGATGGTCTAACTGACACTAAACTGCCCTTATGTAAGGCCTGGTGGTCCAAACATATAGTTTTCCTGGTGGCAAAATGATTTGAGAAAGAGACTGGTACATTTTCCTGTTTGATATTTTTTAATGTGTTTTGAAATGAGATAGCTCTCCTAAAAGCAAATTACTAAAGAACCATTAGTGACTAAAGAGTCATTAAGATAAAATTTAGTACCTGTTTTACTAATCCCTTATTCTCTTCTAAGATGTTCCTGGTTTTCTTCACCAAGCCTAAATGGAATAGTTTTTCCTCAGCCATTCTGAACTTGTTAGTACTTCAAGTTAAAAGAGCTCCCTGGGTATAGCGATGGTCCCAAGTTTCCAGCAGCTGCTCTGTGCCAAAGTCTCTGACTCCCTTAGCAAAGCTACTCTGGAACACCAAGGCTGTCTTATAAAGGAGCTTAAACAGATATTGCAGAGGAGAAGAGGAAAGAATCAGCAGCTAACTTATTCATTGTGCTCCTGGGTCTCTGTTAATTTTAGTACAATAATTAAATGTGCTTATTAATCACTTGCTACAGGTCCATCTCCCAAATGCATTCCAGAGAAAAAAACTGCTGTATAGGTACAGATGGCCTCCTTAATTAGTTCCCAGGCCCCGTTAGTGTTGACAGTTAAATTAGAGCAAAGCATTTTAAGTAACATTGAAATAAATACTCAAAGAGTATCACACTTTCTGCCCACTCCCTCTCATGCCAACATCACCAATGTCATCAAGAATCACTATACAGTTTATTAAAGGGGGCCACAAAGAAAGATCACATTTTCAGAACTGGCCTTAAAAGTAATTGTTGTGAAGTTATTTAATAACAGTGTGTCTGTATCTAATATTGCTTTAACTATTTGCCTATTGGTAAAAATTTTAAGTAAAGCCAGTGACCTGGATATCTGGTACAGATCATTTTCATTTACCTCGTAAAAATAACAAAGCAGCTAAATTGTGATTATTTCAGTGACACCACTGTAAAAAATCGTACTTCTTTTAGTACCAGATATAATATGGAAGGTGTGGTATAACTGGTGTTTCTGAAAAAAGATTTCCTGCTCACTGAAAACATTGATTTGTTATAAATGATAAATTGGGGGCTTAACTAAATAATGGTAATAATTGTCATTAATCCAGAAAATATTCAAATCTTTCAATATTTATGTTCCCAATTTATTTAGTTTCAAGTAGGGTCCATTTTGGGAAGGCAGAAAAGCTACGGATTTCTTAATTGGAACATTATCTTATTATCTTTTTATTATTTTGTCAAATTGACCTGAGCTGGTTTGTTTAGGTGGTAAAATGTTTATAGGTATTCTGGGTCTCTTTTTCCTATTTGATCACAGTAACTTCTCCTGTCAAATAAACATCTCCTGAAAAAGGTTCATAGTACATCTAGAGTCCCGGGGCAGGGCGGGGCTGGGAGGGGCGCGGGGTGCTGCAGAGCTGAGAGCCACTCTACTCTGCTGTTTGGTCTGACAATTGATAGGGAATTAAAACCGGGGATTAAAAAAAAAGAATCACTATACAAAGTAATTTCTAGATAAAGAAATAAGTATATTTACTTGTTAAAGGGGGAAATGTTGGTCTTCATTATTTTAGAGCAAAAAAGCCATTTGAGCTGTAAGAAATTACATAATATCGGCACAGAATTTGTCAAGGAAGGAATGGAACACTGTTTAAGTGTACAGAAGGGTACCTTCCACTTCTGTCCCCAAAACCTTTAGGAATTTCCTTTTTTCTGTAAATGATTAGGAAACTGGGCCCATTGTATGGAATAATAGTTTTCAGACATTGTACAAGAGGAAGTGCAGGACTGTCACCTCTGATGGAAGAAAAACAAGTGAGGTGAGATCTGCAGTTGTCCCAGTTTACTGTCTGGAGGCAGTTTCCAGCCACAGAGGGAGGAGGGCAGCAGAATAGAGCCTGATGGTGTTGCTGAATTGAGAGGACAAGGGTCACAGTTTGGAGAGACCAATATCGTAGAATTTTCAGAACAGAGTACTGGAGATGAGGGAGCTTCATAGAGAGAGCATTTTAGAGACCTATAGAATTGTTCCTTCATTCTTTGGCTGAGAATTAGTCTGTGCATACATAAGAGGAACTACCTAAGACTGGAGAAAGAACCATGAGAAAATAGGCCAAATAATTTCCAGAACTCACACATAGATGGGAATAGTTTATATTCCCACCAGCAAGAAGGGAGCAATCTCAAAATATACAGGGCACCACATAGAGCTTCAGAAGAGTAATGCCTATGTAGCGAGGGAAAAATCAATACCAGAATAAAGATTGGTCAGAAGGCAATGTAAGAAACCTAAAAGTAATTCTCAGAAGAATCAAACAGATGTGAGAGTTATTCTATGTCAAAACAAAAGCTGACAATGTTTAAAGAAATACAGTAAAATCTAGTACCCAATAATATAAAAGTTTACAGTGTCCAGAATCTAATAAAAATTAACAGTTATGCAAAGAATCAGGCAAATATTTTTTTCTCCCTATATTCAGGAGGAAGAAATCAATTCAATAGAACAAAACTTGTAAGTGATAGAGATGATGGAAGTAGTAAGCAAGAACCTAAAAACAGCTATCGGAAAAATCTCATAAATATGCTTAATGATGTAAAGAAAAAACCAGCAAGATATTAAAGATATATTTTTAAAGACTCAAATGGAATTTCTAGAATCTTAAATGGAAAAACTCACTAGATGGGATTAATAACAGATTAGACACTACAGAAGGAAAGATCCATGAACTTGAAGACATCACAATAGAAACTTTCCAAAATGAAACAGAGTGAAAAAAAAGACTGAAGAAAGCAGTAGACAGCTGGAGGTGGGGATAGGACTTCAAAAATACTTAAAGAAATAATGTGAACATTTCTCAAAGAGGATGAACGATGTAAGCCCACAGACAAAATGCCGAATGAATCTCAAGCAGAAGAAACATAAAGAAAGCCTACCAAGACACATTATAATCAAACTGCTGAAAACCAGTAATGAAGACAAAACACTAAAATCGGAGAGAAAAAAATGTATCACATATAGAGGAACAAAAATAAGAATGACAGCAGAATTCTCATTTGAAATAATGCAGGCCACAAGATAATGTAATAATAATTGTTAAAGTATTAAAAAAGAAAAATGTCAACCTAATTATCTATAGCCAGAGAAAATATCTTTCAAGTCCACGATTCCTTCTTTGAAACCCCTAAAGCCAGAATATGGGTGAGATAAATAAATCTATAAATTCCTTCACATCAGTTGAGGTCAAATTTTGCTACCAAATAAAAAATAAGACTCTTGGTTTAGAACATTAGAATTTCAGAATTGTAGGTAAGAGTTTTTGTGCTAGACACTTTTCTAGATACTGTACCTGTATTACCTCTAATCCTTATCAAACATATGTCACTATCCCAGTTTTACCCAAGTGGAGACTGATTAAGTAATTGATCGAGTCATTCCCAGGCATGAAGAACCCCTGCCCACTTTTCAAAGTGACTGAGGAAACCACAAGCAGGGGTCCTCTAGGCTCCTCCTATCAAAGACACCGTTCACTGCCATCGTATAACCCATGGGCTCCACTTGGCAAAGCCCATAGAGACTTCAAACCTCCTAGAATCCAGATATTGACAGAGGAAGTCTTTAGTAGAGTAGTAGTAGCTAGCATTCTATCCTGGACTTTGGGTTGCAGCAATGTGACACATGTATTCTTGTGGCCTTGAGGTTCATACAACCATCCCTAGCCTACTGTCCCTTCACCATGAGTAAGCAGAGAAGAAGGAGAAAAAGAGCCAGTAATGCAAAGGGATCTTACCATTGGGACTGGTATATTTGGCTAGAGAAGGAAGCATGGACAATGTAACCAAAGACTGACTAATGAGACTATGACCATATTTCAGCTATGATAGTGCCAGTGACCAAGAACTTTGGACAATATTGGCATGGTTATACATTCTGGAAGATGCCAGCACAGGATTCTGTGTAAATGCTCAGTATGCATGTCACCTAGAAAGAAAGAGGTAGGGATGAAGGGGAAGAGCCTGAATTTAACTGAGTTTAAATTCTGAATGATTGAGAAATTACTGGATTTGACTGCATTTACCTGGATTATTTTCTGTCTCTAGAAAATATGAAGTTTTAAGAAAATAAAGTAACACTTTCATTTAACAGAATTGTGGTTTTTAAAATTATCTACTACACATATGTAGTACTTAATGTCATGGGGCCTGGTTTGTCACCTTTGAAACAGGGAAAATAATACCAACTTCAGACAATCGTATGTGATTTTAAGGAGTAATTTGTGAGGAATAAACTTTATACACTTATGAGAAAGTTTCAAATGTGAATGTGAGGTAAGCTTAGGTTTCTAAACCAATGAGGTTTCTGTTGTTTTAGAAAATTACTAAATTTCACTACTAAAATTACTAAATGTTGTCAGTAAATTTTATTATTACTCTGGCTACAGTGTGTATAACGAATTGGAGAAGAGAAGGCATTAGAAGGAGACCAGCTTCCGTGAAGCTTTTGCATTGTTCAGGCAGTGGGGAATGAGGCCACGTTTGGGAAGTGGCAGCGCACAGGGGTTCAAGAGCTGTTCCAGTGGTAGGTAGCAATGTGGGGAAGGGGGAAGAGTTCAGGAGCAGCCAGAGACGGCTCCAAGGTTCAAGCTTGGTGACTAAGAGAACAGCGATGACAGTAACTGAGTTGGAAATTAAGAAGGTCAGCAGGTTTGTGGGAAGGATGAGTTCAGTTTAGAGTACACTGAATGTAGGGTACCGAGAAGAAGAAGAGAAGTCAACAGAAGTATAGTAGTTTAGAGCAGAGGTGTTGTGTAGCTCTAGAGGCAGATGCTTGCAAAAGTTACTTAAAGTCTCAGTGCCTCAGTTTCCTTTTATGTAGAATGATGGTGAAAAGAGCATATGCTTCACAGATTTTCATGGAGCTTGAACATAGGGTCATCCAAGTGGAGGACATAGAAGGGTGCCATCACTGCATGTAGCGATCCAGCCACTGGTGGTGCTGGGAGGACGGTGCTAAGGACATGATGGGGAGAGCACTGGTCACCGCCCTGGGTGACAGAACACACCGCTCTTTAACTATAACAGTGGTGACTTTGAACAAGAGATTCAGCTGGACCTCAGTTCGTTCACTGAAAACAAGGGATTGGATAATTCTTTATGAAGCCCTTCATAGCTTGCATGCCATGGTGTGATTGTGTTGAGGCTAAAAGAAAACTTTGCTACAGATAAGCCATAATGGAAATAATTCATTCACAGATAACGGAGAAATCAATGGCATTTAACACATTTTTAGTATCTGTGGGTCTGGCCTAAGACGTATTTCTGCATTTAAAGCACAGTAAGAAATTTAGACATGTTAAAGGTAAAAAAGATTGTTGACATTTGCCTCTGGAGATTTCTTTAAATTTGTCATTTCAAATATATCTCATTCTGGTGGCTCTTTCTGTTTACCTGTCACTATAAATTTTCTGCAGGGGATCAGTGTAGGGAGACTTCTGTCATGCTTGGTTTAGTGATGCCATAAACCATCTGTCTGGATGTTTACTTCATTTGCAAAAATAGGGTATTTCATTTGCCAGAATTTTCACTTCTTATAAAGAATTCCAGGTTCCAAAGACAGGGTACTAATTTACTATTTTTGATAAGCTTTTGAGAGTAGACTGCAACCCTCTTCCCATTAGGTTTCTAGAAATTTTTATTAATAAGAACATGCTAAGCACATAACAGATGCTTATTTGCATTTGGCATGTTTGAGAAAAAGGTCATGAGGAAACAGCCTTTCAGGAGAGGAGAACATACAAAAAGTACTCCCTGATAGCTTACACCTGCTCTATAACTTTGCCTCTAATGGGGGAGATCTCACTCTCATTAACTTCTTTTATCTCTTCTGGTTATCAAAATTTGAATATTAAAATCACCCACCCCCATGTACTAAACAAAGTTATTTTTCACTTTTGTCCTTTTTAAATTTCAAATATGCATAATATGGTTGAAATAACCAGATGGAATCCAGTGGGTCACTTATAGAAATCAATCTGGTTACTTTATTACCTCGTATTCATGCTGACAACTTTCAGATGACATGTTTTATATTCACTTTAGATGTAGTTTCAAAATGTTCAGCTATCAGAAATTAGAAACTGAATATAAAAACTTTGTCACAGTTTATATTTTCTGATTTTCCATGTAGGCAGGCTTCAAATATTAATGAAGAAGAAGAGAGGTTGTCAATTTACTTGAGAAGCCAAGCCTTCAATGCTCAGATTACTCAAAAGTTTGACTGTGTGTGTGTGTGTGTGTGTGTGTGTGAGAGAGAGAGAGAGAGAGAGAGAGAGAGAGAGAGAAATGTGTTGTTTTTTTCATGAAAGAAATTTTTAGGGAAAATCTGGCACACATTGTGAATAACTGATTTTTAAAAATTTTTATCATTTAAAAAACGCTTGGACCATTAATGCTGCATTGTGTGGAAACCAGAACCACAGGCATGGAAACAGGGAACAGACTGAAAATGACCAGATGGAAGTGGGGAGGGAGATAATGGTGGAAAGAAGGGGAAGGGACTAGACAAAGAACATGTATGAATGACCTACAGACATGGACAACAGTGTGGGGACTGACTGTGGAAGCGGGGGGTGGGATGGGCGAAGGAGGGCAAGGGGGGGAATAGTACAACTGTAATAGAATAACAACAAAAATGATTTAATAAATATAAAAAATTAAAAAGAATTAAAATGTGACAGAGGAGAATATCCTCACTCTTGTCTTCCAGTGCCAAGCCACATTCGTTCTGAGGTCTTTGGTTTTGTCAGGTGGCAGAAGCTTCCTTATTGGATGCCATTAAAGGCGAAATCCCAGCCAATATGAAAACTTTAAGTGAAATCTGGTCACTTGTACTTCAGTCTAAGAAGATGATTTCAATGTATATGGATATATTTAATAGTATATTCATTATTCTCAAATTTTTTAAAATAGAAACAACTATTTATTATTGGTCTTAATCATGGTTTTTTGTCTGAAAAAAACATTTCCACTGAGCCAGAAGTTTTGTTATACTTTAAGTAAGTTCTAGATCTGCTTCTGCCCCCCGTGACTGGGGAGAATTACTTAAATTAAACCTGATGGTACTTGGTCTCCTGATCTGCGTGACTACTGAGACCTCTTCTGATTTTAATGTTCCATGATTCTGTGGGTTACATATCCTGTGCAAATTCTTCTTTTCATTTAATTCTTCAGGCTAGAAATTTACCACACATATATCTTCATCTACCTTTGACATCTATTAGGTGATCAATAAATATTTATTAAAGAAATGGTGTGTTTTGCTGTCTCTGATGGATTGTGAAATTACTGTAATTTCTCAGCATTTTATATTGGGCCATTACTCATTTTTATTTTTGTTGAATCACATTATTGTTGCTTTAACATTTACTTTTTCTCTACTCTGGCTTTGTGCGTGATTTAGAGTTGGTTTTTATGTGTTCTCACTAAGGTGTTTCAGAGAGGAAAATTCTTTCACTACACCTAATCTTGGTCACTCTAAAAAGATAGACACAAATATTTTTATAATCACAAAATAATAAAGAAAATGAATTTTACTTTTATTCAGCTTGACTGTACTGGGGGGGAGGGAAGCACTTTGAGTGCATTGGCAGGTTGTTCCAAACCAGCTGCTCTATGGAAAGTGCCACCCCAGCTGCACCCTTTGGAACACTCTGGATAGAGACAAACATCGGTACCCTGAGCTTGTGGAGACCTATCCTTTCTTCGAAGGCTCTGCGATGGATATACCAAATAGGAAAAAATGTAGGAACATAATTGCTTTCTGTTTGATGAAAGAATTTTAAAATGAAACATTTCCCCTTAATTTTAATGTATAATTCCCATCATACATTTTCAATGAATCTTTGAATGGGGAATAAACTAATTAGTTATCAGGTAGGCAATGTATGTAACATACTACTTATTTTAAAAGTGCCCGATTCTGTAGGATATAGATTTAGCTTTATACATTTTCAGTATTTAATACTCTAATATACAGTGGCTTAATATACCATTTATAATGGAGAGACAGTTGTGCTAGTAAAAGGTAAGCTGTGAAGCATTTAATTCATTGTATATTATTATTTGCTCTGAGAGACTAACTCAAGATTTATAATGTTCAATTTTGAACCGCAGAATAAATAAAGGGAAAGGAAGCCAAAACTTCCCTAGTGTTGAGGAAAAACCCTTGCTTTCTAACTTCCTATGAATGGCAGTATTGTTCACCACCATTAGTACAGGGGAAACGGGACCTTGCCATTCCATACTTAAGCGTGTTTTTATTTTTAAGGAATGTCGGAAAAGTGTGGAAATTGATTTTTTTTTCTTTTTTTCCCCTTAATATCTCATGGATTCTGACCTTTTCCTTGAAACGGGTTTAGTATGTGTTTCCTTTAAAATTGGTCATCAACCCAAAAATAAGTTTGATTTTCTTTTTCCATGATTTTCTCTAAAGAATTCTGTTAATAGCATACTAAATTGAATTACAAACTTACTGAATAAGTGCTTTGAATTCTGGGCAACCTTGGACTAAAGGGCACAGAAAGAGTATACTGTATAGAAGGCAACTGAGCAAGTTGGTATAAAGGAAAGGAATGCAACCGTATGGCTGATGTGATCAACATCTCCTAGTAGGTCATTAGCAATTTAATGGAATATGGTTATTCAAGCTCAATAATAGCTTCAGTTGAAATGTCTGCTCTACTCTTTTTTCCCATAGACTTTGGAGTGAGTTGAATGTGACAGTTGAGCTTTCAACAAGCTTCATGAATTTTAAAGCCTTTTTAGTCATAAAATGGGGTACATGGCATGCAGTCAGTGTGGACAAGTTGTTGTCAGCCTCACCGGCTGCAATGGGATATCAGGTGTCTTCAGAATAATGGGGACCTGGATACAGCAGGTGCATTCTGGTCTGCTCTGCATAGCCACAAGAACAGAGGACCTCTCTCTGCCCACGTTTGTTAATCATTTTGCAGTTGTAAGGTCACTTTCCCAGTGTTTGGTTCAGTACTTAAACTTCATGTCACAGAAGTCTTTACTGATGCCTCAGGAAAAAAAGTATTTTTGATAACTAAATATTTCTTTTTCATGTGTCTTATCTGATTCATGAATATTCAGAGAAGAAAGGCTCTATGAATTCTGACACAGATTTGTAGACTCAAATGTTAACATGTAACCCAGGTGATCCTAAAATATTTCTTCAAATACGTAAATGTTTTAAAAAGTTTTTCCGGTATTCTCTTACCGCAGTAAAAACCTGAATTTTTGTTTAGAGTTAAGTCTTAAAGTATTCTGAAATTCAATATGAGGAGCTTTACATACTGTGTTTGGAATTATCTAACAACACAAGACTACTTCAGAAGATAATTTTTCAGGAAGTCCACTTTAAAGCAATCTCAACTTAAGTGGGAATTTATTTTTTCATTACCTTATAATAATGTCCTGTGTTTTATTGAATATGGAATATGCAGACATATAATGTCTGTATAAAGTATAACTTTATAATAGTATGAGAAAAGTGTTTTCATAAACATAATAGAAAATTCTGGAGGTTTATGTGACAGTTTGTTAATAGTGTTATCTATGCATGGTTTTGGGATTACAACGATTTTTAATGGCTTCATTTTTACTTATCTGTACTTTTGAATCTTTCCACCTTGAGTGTGTGGGATGGGATGTCAGGAGAGAGTGGGCTTTAAAGAGACCGCCTCAGAGAGTTGACGTATATTTGCTGCAGTTGGAAAACACCGTGAGCAGGAGTCTAAAAGATCTTGAGGGCAAGAAACTGAGTGACTAACTAGTTAGCTAGGGAGCCAAAGGGGCGCTACTGTGTTGGGCATAGCTGCGCTGCCAGAGTTTGTGGAAGTGTTTGCGTGGACTAGAAATAGGTCATGGAGGGGCAAAAGCTGTGCTGGGTCTGTTTCGAGTCCAGTATAAGTGGATAGTCCAGGGAAGCAAGGGAGACTCCAATAATGAGAGCCTGGATGGAGTAAAACATAGCTGAACCAAGGGCTGATAGCCCAACCAAAGAAGACTTGGTCAATAGAGCTATAAGCAGTCTACCCTTCCTTACCCAGTGTCACTTGATTATTTGGATGTTTGGAATAATAGAAAGCATGGACTGACAAGCTGTGTCCTCTGTGCACAGATCTGCCTTGGGAGCCACAATGGGCAGTGTTACTGTTGTAGGTAGTAGATGTTTTATAGGTTCAGGTATTTCTCAGCTGCTTCCAGTGACACAACAAGCATTATCTTCCAACTAACCACAGCTCTATTTATTTTTGCACATTTCCTTTTTAGTTTTTATTAGCAGGCATACTTAAAAAAATTGTTGTTATTTATTTATTTATTTGTTTTTGCATAGTCTTACTGTTACATTTATCCACATCCTTCTTATTCTTAGAGATATCTCTTAGTTTTTCCTTGGTATTTATAAAGATACTCTTCAATTCATTGACCAAATACCAAATGGCAATAATCACTAAAAAGACAGTATGTTAAATTGTGCTCTGAAGACCTGAAAGAATGTATCTACTTTTCAAAGTTCCTGAGTTACTATCTGGGAAAAACTAAATGAACAAGAAAATCTAGCTACATATACAATGTCAATAAAAAATACTATGCGAGTGTACTTGCATAATACTAAAATGCTTTTAGTTTTGACAGCATAAAATTAGTGTGCTCAATAGGGATATATTTTCAGATTTGAGTGTCAACTTTTGTCATGTAAAATTTAATTTAGGTACATTTGAAAACTTTCAAACTATACTTACTGTTAAACAAAGTGAGTTTTTTGCCAACAGATTGTGTGCTTTTCCAGACTATAAGTTTTGCACATTTTATAATAAGTACATTCCTGTTGTGAAATGGAATGCATATCCATAATAAATCTGGTTGAGAGACAATGGATCCCAGCCAGCTCAGCCCTGGTTCAAGGAAAAAGACAATAAACAGGGGCAGTGACATTTATGAAATCTAATTTCATCATGCTCTGCCTCATAAGAAGAGAATCTAGATGCCATTAAGTTTATTTTACTTTGAGAATTACTCAATACCAGATATGAAGTCCCTTCTGTGTTATATCCTTGGTAGCTATTGCTCGAATGAATCTTTCATTTAAAAATTAGTTAATACTTAGTGATCATTGAAAGCATAAATAAATTTTTCTTTTTTAAAAGGGGAAAACCATAAGGGAAAGAAGGTTGCCATCTTTTACTAAAGTAATTTGGGAAAGGCAAAACTCATTAGTTAGATGATAATTAGTTTTCCTTGGTAAAACATTGACTGGAACTTTTCTATGAGGAAAATATGATCAAACTGTTTCAGTCTCAGTCCAGCTGAGCATGCTCAGATTCGATAACAGATGAGAAATTAGTCACTGTTTTTGTTATGATCATGTTAGAATATGGACAACTGCTAAAAAAAGGGACAACTTATTGACACTAACCACTTTGGACAACAATGGTTGGAAATAAGCCTTTACTTCATATCCATAAACATACAAATATTCAGCTGGTGGTTTTCATAACTTTTAAAAATAAGCTTAGAGAAAAGCAAATGTTTGAACATATGACAAAGAGTATTTACTGAACCACGTGCCATACTGCAGCCTGGCATCAGGAGGCGACTTCTCAGAATGAATGACTGTGTACTCTGCTGGCCCTGACTGGAGCCTGTCACGTCCATCTCTAATGAAGGCTTTAACCACAACACACACACATACCCTGGACTAGGAAGGAAAAAATTAAAACCAGCATTCCAAAAATAATAGTCATAATAATCCCAGCATTCCAAAAACCATCCTAAATATTGTGTTGAGGCCCTGTGCAGTGTGGTATAGTCAAAAAAGCACCAACTTGCATCTTGAAACATGCACCAACTTGAAACATGAAGAAAGCATGTTTCAATGGGTAAAAAATTAGTAATTATAATATTTCTTAAAGAAATGCAGCCTTACTCACACTTAGTACATACAGCAGGCATTGAAGAGAGACTGATGAAGAGTGAGCCAAGAGCATTAGGAGACCTACTTGAATAAGGAAATAAAAATGTGTTTTAATTAGCACAGCAAGCACTTATTCAGCCCTATGGTGCTGTAGTGCGAATGCATTTTGAACTAACTGACCTAAAACGTGTTTGTTGTTCTTCCTATAGCTTTACTTACTTTTATTTAATTGCTTAATGGGCTTCACCTTGTCTCCTGTGCAAGTGATCACAAGTTCAAAATTGATGGTTTCTGAAAGAATAAAATCTACTACTACTGTTATGTTTTATAGCTTTCACAAAACTGAATTTAAAAAGAAAATGTAAGGCAGTTGGCAAGGAGTAGTACACATACCTGTTAAATCAGGAAAGTTTATGGCAATCCGTTTATGTGTTCTCAGGTCTTTATCTTTGCAATTACAACGAATGTGCATTAAGCAGTTCTTTCCTGTCAAAGGGAAACTTTTCCATCCATTGCTGTAAACAGCCACCATACCTTGCAATAGCAATGGACCAAAAGCGTATCATGGAGTGTCTTTCTTGGAGTACTGTTAAGAGGAATTGTCGAGGCCAGATGTTTCACATCACTTCCTGCAGGCCACAGTTGGAGAGTCCCTAAGTTCTAATGTCCCTAAGGAACACAGTTCTAATGTCCCTAAGTTTTATATACTGTTCTTACGTCATTGACTCCCAAGTCTTACTTTCAGTTCTGAGTACTTTCCAGAAGTCTAGATTAATATATTCAAATATGATTCAAATATGACTTCTCCATTTGAACATCTAGAAGGCTTGTTTTGTCTGTCTGTCTGTCTGTCTGTCTGTCTGTCAGTTTGTTTGTTTAGAAGGCATTTTTAAACTCAACATGGCCAAAACAGAATCCTGGATTTTCTCCCCAGACGTGCTTCTTTCCTTTGCGTTATCTATATCAGAGATTGGTCCACAGTCGACCCAGTGGCTCAAAACAAAAATCTGAGTCATTCTTGATTCCTTTGTCTCCTTAATCCTCACATCTAATCCATCACCAAGTGCTATCAACTCTTCTTCAAAATACATCTCAAATTGAGACACTATTCTTGTCTCTGCTGTCGCCACACTTGCCCAAGCCACCGTTGTCTTTCATTTGCACTACTGCAACTGCCAGTTAACTAAGTTCTCTGCCTCCATTCTTGCCTTCCAATCCGTCTTCACAATGCAGCTAGCCAGAATGTCTTTGTAAATTAGATTATGCCACTCCCCTCCTTCAAACTTCCAGAGGCTTTGATAACATTCACAATTCCAACCGTTTGTGCTGGGTACTTCATTCTGTGTGATTTGTCCTCTTCCTGAATCCCCAGCTTTATCTGGTACCTTGCTGTGTTACTTCACTAGACCTGCCATGACAAAGTACCACAGAGTGGTAGCTTCAGCGATAGAAATTTTTTTTCCGTGATTCAGGAGTATAGGAGTCTGAGATCAAGGTGTTGGCAGGGTTGGTTTCTCCTGAAACCCTGTCCTTGGTTTGTACATGACAGCCTTCTCCCTGTGTCCTCACATGGTCTTCCCTCTATATCTGTGTGTGTCTTAATCTCCTCTTGCTACAAGGACACCAGTCATATTGGATTAGGGCCCATGCTAGCCACTTTATTTTTTTCATGAATATTCCTCACCTGAGGATACGTTCATTGATTTTTGAAAGAGAGAGAGAAACATCGATTTGTTGCCTCCCATACATACCCAACCGGGGATCAAACCTACCATCTAGGTGTGTGTCCTGACCGGGAATCAAACCTGCAACCATTTGATATAGGGGATGACACTTCAACAGCTGAGCCCGCTGGCCAGGGCCAGTCACCTTATTTTAACCTGATTACCTCTTTACAGGCCCCATCTCCAAATTCAGTCACACATTCTGCGATAAAGGGGGTTAGGTCTTCGTCGTATGAATTGGGGTAGAGGCTTGTTCCAGCCCATAGCACTCGCCCTCCTTATTTAAGACTCACACTTCTGTCCCTTGAATAAGTTAAACTTATTCTCACCTTAGGACTTTTGGATTGGCTCTTGGAACCTTCAGTCGTTCAAGTCTCGACACAAATGTCGCATTTCAGAAAGGCTGCTCCTGACTTCCCACCCCACACCAGCCACTTACTCCTTTCATATCCCATACCTGAGTTAAACCTCTGCATGGTACCTCCCACTGTCTAATATATCTAATAATTCTTCTGTTTATTATTCCTTGTCTATCTGGCCATATCCCCACTAGAATACATATACACAGAATCTTCTCTCTTCCCTGATGTATTCCCATGCTGTCGAATAGTGCTAAATATATTGAAACGTTCTGAATAGTGATTTATTGACTGACGAGGTAAATGAATGAAAGTATTGGAGAAAGTAAAGAGAAGAGTGGCAGTTTGTGATTATTGTGATGAATAGATCCAGGGTGGTTTTCTCACTTGGGGTTGTTTAGAAATAAAGACGAGTCTGCTCACCTTTGAACGCTGTCAGAGTTGTCCAGCGGAGGTCACCCCACCTGCTTACTATGCTTTGGCTAAACAAAGGGGATCGTTTTTCCTTATGCATAAGTTTATTAGAGCATTTCTAGAAATTATGTCTAACTTGCAAAGTTGTTCAGCTCTTCACTTAACACATATAGAGAGTCTACTGGGGCCAGAGTTTTAATTAGTAGAATACCCTGGGGGACCCGGGAGCACACAGAAGGCGTATCTAACCCAGCCAGGGCCTGCAGCTGGAGAGTGCGCACAGGGGAATGTTGGAAGGGTTCTAGGGCAGCTGAATGCCTACAAGGTATTAATTGTGTGCTGAACATACGAAGTAGTTCTCATACTTCAAGGCTGTTTGCCTTTATAAATGGCAGCACGCAACTTCTCTGAGTTCACAGAAATTATGGGCACTTCAAGCTATATGGTGCTTACTTTGGACTACATGCACAGCAAATTTTTATGCTTTATGACTTTCAGGAAAATTCGTTTTAAAATTTGTCGGTTTCCTGCTTCTCTAACGTACTAAATTTTGCAAGCCTTTTGACACTTACTTTCATTTGGTGTTTGGTGAAAAATCATATTTTTATTTGTGCTCTAGAGACAGAATTTCGGTTGTAGATACTCAGTACACATGTTGTATCATTAGCATCAGCAAGGAGACGGACCACTTGAATTAGTACGCTGTATGTCAAGAGCGATGAGACCAGCAGAGCCCTGCCTGTTTTTCATTTTAAATGCTGAATGTTGCTTCCAGCCTTCTTCTAGGGAACTGTCTTGCTGCCAACTCTTTATGGAGTGGCCTTTGAATATCCAGCACTTTGTCGTCATGGCCACTCCAGGCACTGAGAGGGACCTTTTCCAGCTTTCCTCAGAGCTGGTGTTTTTTTTTAATTTATTTATTTTTTATTGTTATTCAAGTACAGTTTTCTGTCTTTTACTCCCATCCCAGTCCACCTTCCCTGTGCTCCCCACCTCCCTCCCATTTCCACACCCCCCTTAGTTTTTGTCCATGTGTCCTTTATACTTGTTCCTATAATCCCTTCCCTTTTTCTCCCTGAAATTCCCTCCCCTCCCCGCTCTGGTTACTGTCATCTGTTTTCTATTTCAATGTCTTTGGTTATATTTTGCTTGCTTGTTTGTTTTGTTGCTTAGGTTCCTGTTAAAGGTGAGATCATATGGTATATGTCCTTCACCAACTGGCTTATTTCACTCAGCATAATGCTTTCCAGTTTCATCCATGCTGTTGCATAGGGTAGGAGCTCCTTCTTTCTTTCTGCTGCATAGAATTCCATTGTGTACATGTACCATAGTTTTTTGATCCATTCATTTACTGATGGGCACCTAGGTTGCTTCCAACACTTGGATATTGTAAATTGTGCTGCTATGAACATTGGGGTGCATAGGTTCAGAGCTGTTTTCATTCTCCTTTGTACTCTGGCCTCACTGGTTTTCCCTCTTCATTTCTGTCTCACCTTCCCAGTCGCGTGTCCTCCAGGTCTAAGCGCGAGTTCAGAGAGGGGTGTCAGGACGTTAACTTCCAGCTCTGACACGGGGAGCTGTAACGCTTGTTCTTTGCCTACAGAATTGAGCTATATATCACTTCTTGGGGTATTTTTGGCTTACAAATTATTAATTATAATCTGCTGCTTTCTGTGAGCAGGGTTGTCTTAGTATTTTAAGTGTCATTTGATCAACATTCTTATCAGCCAACATAGTAGGTATTATCGGTTAAAATCACATCTTAGATGTTGTGTAATTTGTGGAATGGCAAGTCATGGTGTGTTCCTAAAGACAGAAAACCCCTCCATGAAAAGTTGTGTCTACATCAGAATTTAATGAGTTTTAGTAATATGGCCTCTTATTACTCTTTAGTATGGACTCTTCAGATACTGCTTGTCAATTCTGTGGTATAAGTAAATTAGTTGTTTTTAGCTGCAGCTAACAGAAAATTCAATTAAAAGTAGTTAAGGAAATAAAAATTTCATATACAGGGTGGGGCAAAATGTTATTCATATGGAAAATAGTACTATAACTAATCAATAATAATATAAGAATGAACTCTGTTTACCATACTCACAACTATCAACTTCCTTTGCCCACCTCATTTTAAGAACTCCA
>PVKM010018861.1:0-24707 GCA_004027735.1 Carollia perspicillata | reverse complement strand
GACTTTCAGAAATGACCTGTAAACCATTTAGCTGAGGATAAGCAGGGGCTTACCTTATTGGCTGCAACATTTCCTAAACTTCAGTTTTTTTGTCATAATATCTGAGACAGTCCTACTGAAGGTCTGAACACACTTTATTTCCACCTTTATGTCCAGCATTAAGTCCACTGAATAAGTATTTGCATTTATATGTTCTCTCTCAGGTGGAGGTGGGCAGGGCTTGCCTCTGCCCCCCCGGAGTTCTCTCTGTGGGGCAGGACTGAGTTATACAGAACAGTGAAAGAACAGTATAGGGTTGTATACAATTAGTTGCTAAACTAAGTACTAAAACACACATTATAGATCAAAGGTAGGAAAACACAGTATCACCATGCCCATGGCAGATATACCTAACCAGTCCCCGCAGTCTTTCCTAGCACCCTCAGGTGCTGTCTATCAGTGCTTCTCAATGTGGAATTTTAAGCAGCCACTGCCACCGGTCAGAGTTGGCACGTGAAGTAAAATTGATGTGCCATTCTGTGTTAGTTGTAACTGTGGTAACAAATAAATCTCAAAATCTCAGTGACATAGCACAATTAAGGTTTATTTCAAACTTATTTTACATTGGCAGGGAAGTCTGCTCCACATAGTTGTTCAGGCTTTTTCCATATTGTGACTCTCCTGCCTGGAGGCCTGTGGAGTCCTTTCTCTTAAGCCATAGGGAAAGAGAGAGTGAGGACCATGCCTGAGGGTGCTTTATGGGCTAGGCCTGGAATGGGCGTGCACTACTGAGCTCACCTGATACTGACCAGAACCCAGGTCCACTACTGCACCTGATTGCAAGGAAGGCTGGGAAACATAAGTCTAGCTGTGTGCCCAGAAAGTAGGGAAGGAATGCAAATATTGATGGGCACAAGAGACTTCCAAAAGGAGTGGAGCTGTCAGAGAAGGTTTGAGAAGGGCTCTGGAAAATGTATGAGAAGTGACTCTGTCAAGGGGTGGGAAGTAAGGAGGGCATTCCAGGTAGGGCAAAGCAGGAATTAAAGATTAGCGGTGGGAATAATTTTGCTTGACACAAAGACAGAACAGAGATAAGACTGACTGAAATTAAAGGTTTGTGGGAGGAAGTCCTGCATGAATGGGATGAAGTGATGGTACATCTTGGACTGTGATGATATCTCCTATCTAAATGGCAGAAATTTCGACAAGTGTTTTGTGGCTGGCTGAAGCTACAAAAAAGGAGAAGACCTGTAGCAGTCTGGTCTGATTCTTTTAGCTTCTGTTTTTCCTTTTGCTGTCCTGCAGTGAACCCAACTGCCTATTTAGAAATACCACTCATTCTCAAGTTTCCTCAAGACTTTTCTTTTTTAAATGGTGTAAAGAGACTTCACAATGAGAAGAGAATAGGTGGATCAGGGAGGTGGGAGCACTAGTTCTTAGCCCAACTTTGCATAGTTCCCTATTTGCATGTATTATTGTGCACTAATTATTCATAGGGAGCCTTGCCCTTTGTGAGTTTGCATTAATTTAGATTGCTTTTGAAAAGCAATCAGGGAGGGAATTAAGTGATCATACATCAAAGCGAAAAAAGCCATGGCACTAAAGCCATGGGTGTGCTTTGGTGTAACTGGCCATGTCGGGCAGCTGTGAGCTTTCCTCTGGCCCAGGGTATATTGGCAGGTGCACCTGAGCTCTTCTAGAACCTGTTTATCACACTTTTGATCGGTATTTCAGTGGCTCAGAAAGTGGAAGAGGCATGTGTCGCAGGTGATCCGTGGACTAAGGCAAGCCTCTTTCCCTTTCTGAGCCTCAGTTTCTTCATCCATAACATGAAAAGGTGGGTTAGGTAATCTTTCATGTCCCTCCCTGTAGGTCTACAAGCCCCTGTCGAAGTCTTTTGGAAGGCATGTAATTGTGTGACATTACACATGGACGCTCTAATTACCCGCTCATAATCCATAAGGCTTTCCATGCTCACTCTTCCCATGGGCCTTATTAGGAACAGGGCAGTGAACTAATATTTCTACATCTCTCTCCTGCTTTAACTGAAGCGTGGATTTCTCAGCTGTCTGCTCTTTGTTTTATGTGGGTCTTTCAAAGCCTGTGTTTGTAAAGTATGATACACATAGAGAAGAGTGCACATTTGATAAGTATACAGCTGATCCTTGCTTTTTAAAAAATATATATTTTATTTAATTATTTATTTTAGAGACGGGGAAGGGAGGGAGAAAGAAAGGGAGAGAAACATCAATGTGCTGTTGCTTCTCGCACACCCTCCACTGGAGACTCAGCCAGCAACCCAGAAATGTGCCCTGACTGGGAATCAAACCAGCGACCCTTTGTTTCTCAGGCCAGCACTCAATCCATTGAGCCACATCAGCCAGGGCTGATCCTTGCTTTTTATGATTATTTTCTTGTATTCTTTTCCTCTCCCCTCCCCTCTTTTAATTTGGGATGGACACTGAAAGGCACTGGGACAAGAGTCCCAGGTCTATTGCTTCCCTAGGCCTCTGACACAGGGGGGCTGTTTGCTAAATGAAGGGAACTTACTGTGGACCTGGTTTGTTGCCCTAATCACCATTACAGTTACGGCAAAGACGTGCAGAGGTTCTGAGGGCGTCACTGATTGGCATAAGCCACATCCCACACAGGCTTGGATGAGATCCCCAGGGAGCAGTCATCCAGTGAAATGAGACAGAGGCTGAACATAGGGCCCTGATTGAAGAGGTTGGCAGACGAGAAGGAGATGGGAGGAGGAGAGTGAGGTGGAATGGAGCTCATGCTGTCAAAAGGAACAACAAAGAGAAAGAAGCAGCAGAGACTAGATTCATAGAAGCCAAGAGGGTCAGGGGTGGGGGCTTTCGGGTGGCAAGCTCAGGCAATGAAGAAAGAGGAGGAGAAGGATCAGGGCTGAGATAGGCACTGGATTTATGATTAGGAGGTTGGCGAAGAGGATTCTTCTTTGACGAGGTGAAAGGGGGGTGATGCGTGGAGAGATAATGAATGTGAGGCACTCAGCACAGAGTTTGTGTGTGTGCTAGTATGGTTCTCTCCCGAGTTACTTCCCAGTACGGGGCATGATGATTAAATCCTGCTTGGCTTCTTCCTCCGTTAATTCACCAACTGGGCCACCTCTCTTCCACTTTCTATCTTGGAGGCACATTTCCTTTCAGGAAGGTCGCCATTAAAGCTCTTTTTGCAGAAGAAATCATAAGATACAGGGAGAATATACTATCCACCGGCTGTAGAAAGGTCTAATTAACCTTGCTCTGGGGCTGTCCAAATGACAAGCTGCTCCTCTGTAGAATAACAGATGCCCCCGATGTTTATTCAAGAACAGCTTATCGATTGGACTGACTCAGATTGAGTAGATTTCAATAACTGGAAACAAACATCTACTTCGGTCTACCTATGGACATGGCATAATTATTCCCAGGGGCAGAACTATGTGCTTGGGTTTAGAAAGAGGTAGAGATGACCTGCTCAAGGTGTTTCATGTTTACACCTGACATTCAGCTGAGAGTCTCCAGAGGAAAGGCTCCTTCTCCATAAAATGACACTTGCAGAGTTGTATGAAGATGAACAAGATTTTCTATCCCACGTACTTAGTGCCATTGCTGTCATGTAGCAGGCAGTCCATAAAAGGTGGTACTAATAATACTACAAGCAAGCATTTATTGAGCATCCCAGCTGCTGTTATAGAATGAATAATATAAGACTCCTGCTCTTAAGGAGCTGGCAATGTAGCAACAAAGAGAGATTAATAATATCTGGGAAATAGTAAAAACAGGCCGTGTGATAAATATTGTAATAGAGGGGCACTCAGAGTTCTGTGAGAACATGGGGGAGAGGACAACGGACCCTCTCTGGGAGAGGCAGACAGGCTTCCCTAGAGAAGGAGTATCTCAAGTTAGACCTTGAAGGCAGAAGAGCAGAGAAAAGACATTCCTGGCAGAGGAGACTGCAAGTCCAAAGGCAGTAAGGTTGAGACAACTTGGTGCTTTTTGGGGAAGTGTTGACTAGTGTGGTGTGGCATGAGTGAAGTGGGCTCAGGGGTCCTTTCCACCAGCCCCTGGGGTTTGAGTGGTAACACGGTTGGAGAATGCTGAGCTCTCTGGTTTGGGTGGAAAGTGGAGTGCCCCCAGACTCTGCCTTGCTGAACTGTGTATGTCTGCTCACTCCCTGCTCCTCTGTCTAATCCTCTAAGCAGCCTTTTAGGAGAGAGGGATCAAGCTTGACATCCAAGGCTCATTACAGTCTGTTTCTAATCTTCCCCCGCCCCATTATTGGGCATCAGTATTTCTCAAAATTTGCCCAGCAACTGTCTTACAAGTGAAGTGCCATAGGTATGCCTTTCCCTCCAGCAATCAGCCCAGTTCACAGAAAGCTCCTTCCTCTGAGCCTCCCTTCCTTGCCTCTCCAACCTCGATTGTCTCTGCCTTCTCTTGGAACAAAGGGTAGCTAGTGAGAGGGGCTGGAATCTGGCATAGACTAGGTAGGCAGGCATCTGGGGGACAGAGAGGCACCACTTGATGGAAAAGGCATGGTGTCCAGTAGGAGATTAGAGTCCCAGCAGGTCCTTCACCTGCTGGTTTGTGGTGTTTCTGAAATCACAGACCAACCCACCTCCCCCAAGCAGGTGAATGGATACTGTGAAGGGGAGCCTGGGCCTGGGACCCTTGGGAATCCAGGGCAGGGTCTCCTACAGTACAACCCCAGTCTGGGGAGGGAGGATCTCAAGAGCAGGATACACCAGGCAGGTGACTACAGCAACACCCGCACCGGGGCCTGGGAACAAGGTGGGGTCCTGGTTGTCATGCTGGGAAGCATGAAGTGGGAGCAAAAGGGTGGGGCCTGAGCTGGTTCATACCTCTGTCCAGGGGTAGGGAGTGTTCAGTGGGAGAGTAAGGAGCCAGGTTGGCTGGATAACCTTCCTCTTCTAATCTCTCCTATAAAGCAACTAATGAGCTGTTTACTATTTGTTTGACCTTTAGCCTCCAAATGCCTTTCATATTGTAGCCAAATCCTCACTGAACTTTCAAGTGGCTCTGCCTAGGTCCCACCTAGACCATAAACGCTTGGAGGGCAGAATCGTGCCTGCATTTCTAATAGTAATAGTGACACACATCAACAGCACCCCTGTATTGAGCGCTTCCTCTAGGTGCTGGGAGGTTTATGTGTATAAGTCACTCAACCTAGTATTAAAATGTTAAAACCTTGAGGCAAGCTTATCCCCGTTTGACGGATGAAGACCCTGAGACTCAAAGGACTAAAACCCGGTGTTGAAGGTCACACAGGTAGTAACCAGCAGTTCAGATTCAAATTATATCCAATGCAAAGTCTGTACTTTAAATCCCTGCGCTATCTTGTGAAACAAAATCATTTCAACTCTCTGAAATAGGTCTTTGTTGAAGGCTGAGACTGTGCAGTGCATTACCACATGCCTTCCTCACCTTGGCATCCAGCCTCCCCTTGCTCAATAATCTCCGTATTTGAATTAATTGATTGATTGAATTGCGGGGTGGAGATTTAGGGGTTGTACAACTCAGGGGCGCCTTGACTAGTGCCCTTTGCTTTCTTGACCCCTGGGAGCAGATGGAGATGTCTGCAGAGAGTGTTTTTCAAACAACCCCCAAAAGCAGTCTGCCTAGCAACAAAGAGCCTTTCAGAACCCAGCTCCTCCAGGAGGAGGAGGAGCTGGCAGCAGTGGGGGGTGGGGGGATTTGCTGGAGTCACTGCTGCCTCCAGCTCCACAAAAGACACAAGCCACAGAGGATTGAGTTTCATCTGGGGGTGCAGCTGAGGAGGCCGAGGGGCCAGGGCTGGGGTTTAAGGCTGACAAGAGTGAGAAAGGCTTTAGGGAACATTGTGTGTGTGTGTGTGTGTGTGTGTGTGTGTGTGTGTGTGTGTGAGAGAGAGAGAGAGAGAGAGAGAGAGAGAGAGAGAGAGAGAGAGATAGCAAATTCGTGTTTCAGTATTAGAGCACAGCTCCGTGGGAGTAGAAGGGTGTGCTCAACTAGTTTCCCAGGGAGATGCATGTTTTTAATTAAGAATAGTTTTAAATTATAGAAGTAATACATGCTTACTGTAAAAACTGAAATAACATAGAAATATATAAACCTCTAAATAAAACATTGGAATCTCTTGCCACCAACCATAAGTAATCACTGTCCACACTGTGGAATGTTTTCTCCCAGACTTGCATGTGTGTGCTGTGTTTTATATACGCATAACCAAACATCTGTATGATAGATACGTAACTTTAATGGTTTATGCCATGCCAAGCTCTCTAATAAGTGCAAGGTGTTCTTTATTTTCATTACCTTATTTAATTCTTACATTTCTAACAAGTAAGATATTATTTTAATCCCCATTGAAAGGCTGAGGAAAGTGAGACAGTGAGGTGCAAAGGGGTGGAAAGGTTATACTCTTTCCTGCTAGCCCCATGTGTGTTGTTTATAACAAAGCGAAATCATATTAGTTCCTTGCAACTTGGCTTCTGCTCTGGGCCACTTTCTTGGCCCCTTTACCTCCCCCTCCTTCTCTTCTCCCAGGTTCCCGGGCACTGCCTTTTCCTCTGGGCTCCGTCTGCTCAGTGGATCTGATAAGAAAGCATGCATGCTGGAACATGAGGATTGATCATCACTGGATGACTTTGGTAGGCAGAATAATGTCTCCTCCCCCAAAGGTTGTCCGTACCTTGATTTCTCAGGAACATAGGAATATTACTTTATATGGCAAAGGGACTTTTCAGATGTAACTAACATTGAGACACTTGTATAAGTTTCTCAGGACTACCATGACAAAGCACCAAAAATGAGGTGGCTTAAAACAACAGAAATTGTTTATCTTGCCTTTCTGGAGGCTAGAGTCTGCAATCAAGGTGTCATTAGGGCAGAGTTCTCTTTGCCAGGTCTGGAGGAGAATCTTCCTGGCCTCTTCTAGCTTCTGGTTTTTGCCAGTCACCCGTGGCATTCCTGGGCTTATAGATGTATCACTCCAGTCACATGGCCATCTTCTCTCTGTGCATAGCTGTCTCTGTGTCCAAATTTCCACTTTTATAAGGACACCAGACACATTGGATCAGGGTCCACTGGATGACCTCATTTTAACTTGATTACCTCTGTAAGACCCTGTTGGCAATTAAGGTCATATTCTGAGATATTTGGGGCTTAGGACTTCAACATATCTTTTTTTGGGGGGGAACACAATTCAGCCCATAACCACTTTAAAATATGGAGATTATCGTGGATTATCTGGTGAGCCCAATCTAATCACACGAGCCTGTAAAAGCTGAGTACTTTCTCCAGCTGGAGACAGGAGGGAAGTGCAGCAGAGGGAAAGACAGAAGGACACGACACACTGCACTAGCCCTGGCTGAGACATAGAGGGCCATCCAAGTGCCAAGGTTGGAGAGAGGCCTGTAGGAGCTAAGCACCCTACCCCTGGAGCTGACAGCTAGCCAGGAAGGACTGCAAGGAACTAGATTCTGCTACACCTACAATCCATGGAGAAGTGGATTCTGCTCAGAATCTTCCTGTAACAGCTCAGCCAGCTGACACCTTGATTTATCCTTGCAAGACCCTGGGCAGGAAACCAGCTGAGTCAGCCTGGACTTCTTATCTACAGAAGTGTGAAGATAGTAAATTTGTGAGATATTAAGTTGCTTAGTTTGTGCCAGTTTGTTCTAGCAGCAATAGAAAAGCAATATAATTACCTTTCCATTTCACTGGCCCTTCAAAGCCTTAAGCTAAAGAATGGCCAATGCTAGGAATTCCTTGGGTCCTTAATGTTTACTTTTGTGGGTCTTTAAATAATGCCATCCTTCTGTGCAGAACATGGTATTTCTCAGTGTATTTTGCACAATTTTTCATGTATTCCTCTCTACAGCCCTGTGAGATATAGGGAGATCATTCTCTCCAGTTTCAGAAGAGGAAACCAAAATTTAAAGAACTAAGTGATTCTCCCAAAGCCACACAGAACTGGGGTTGCAAGCCAAGTTTCATGCTTCCAAGTCACATGTGCTTGTTGCCACAGCCCACTGCTGCCTTTTTTCCTAAAACACCTGTTACCTGAACACGATTAGGGTTGCCCTGTGGGCTGAGCCCCCTTGTGAGACTGTCAGCTTCCGTTTGCTGAGAAATGGTCAAGCAGAAACTGTGGACAATGTGTTGTATTGGGATGCTGAGGAAGGCATCCCTGCCATCCGTGGGAGGATGTTTTGCAGGTGTCTCTTAATGCCTTTTTCAATTCAGGGTCTACAATGGGAAGTGGGATGAGCTTTGGGTACTTTAGATTCGACAAGGGGAAGCTCACTAGGAGTTGCATTGGCCAGAAGAAAGGTTCACAGGGGAGGCGAGATCTGCCCTAGGGTTTGGAGAACAAGCAGAGCTTAGAGAGGATGGCTGTATTTGGGTTTCTGGTGTGATTTCAGGGTATATTTTTTGCCCCCTCCTTTTGACCCTAGTGGCTTTGGCGAAACTTGCAGGCAGGAACTGGGTCAAACCTGAAATGAGTGCCTCTGGCCTGCCCTCCCCACCCCACCTCCAAGTCCATGGTGGTGGTTGAAGACACATATGCGGTCAACTGCTTCTGCAGCCAAAAGAACAGTGGTGGGAGAGCAGAAGGGTAAGGGAAATAGAGGCTAAGGAGAACTTCCTGCTCAGCCTCACTTCCTGTGGCTTCTCTGCTAACCCACTGTAACTCTTACTAACTCTTTGGCTTTCTGTGGGTGGAGACCAAGCGGCCTGTTTTTTGAGGGCATCTGCTGTCCTATTAAAGATTCCTTAGTAATTTCCACTTGTCCTTCTTGAAACTGGGCTGTCACTCCTTGGTCTTGTTCCTTGCATGGCTGACATGACTTACAAAGTGTCTTTCCCAAGCCAAAACTCTCTTGGGAGCCTTGACAGCCACTGGACTCCACTCCTTTCCCCCACGTGTCTGTGAGGGCTGGTCAGTCAGGAGTTCTGTCTAACACACTGTGCCAGGCATTGTGGGGATGCTCTAGAAAGGCTGGCCTAGCAGGCTTTAGCTGGGGAGACAGCATGGCATTGTGGAGAGAACTCAAGTATTTATTAGGCACCTGCTATGCGCCTGGCCTTGTGCTAGACCTCAGGGACACAACACTGAATAAGACAGCTGGAGGACCATAAGTGAGTCTTGCTTCTGCCCCTTGCTAGCTGTGTGACCCCGAGCTAGTCACTTTACCTCTGGGTCTGAGTCCTGCCTTGCAAAGACTGATGTGGCCCTTTAAAGTGCATATTAAACTGTAAAGCTCTGTGGAGGTGATATTGTTAGTTATTGTTCTCTCCCTTGATTCTCTCAGTTACCTCGTGAGGTGGCACAGCAGCAGTTTGTAGACCCATTTCACAGATGCGCAATCAGAGCCTCAGAGAGGTTGAAGGGCAGGAGCAGGAACAGGCACTAACATTTCTTGGTTGTTGGCTTCTATTTTATTGTGTAACTATAGCCCAGGAGTGGTAGTGTTTAATGACATTTTCAACAACAGCAGCATTACTAACTTACATTCGTCAAATGTTTACTATATGCCAAGTACTAGGCCATAAACATGCCTGTCATTATCCCCACTTTCCATATAAGAACATGGAGGCTCAGCAGGGATGTCATTTGTCCAAAGTCACTTTTCTAAAGAAGAGGCAGAGGCAGGATTCAAGCCCAGGCATGTCGGACTCCAGAGCCTAGACCTAACCTCTGTGCTATTTGCTTATACAGTTGGGCATCCCAACCTGGCATGCCTGGAACAAGCATACCAGAAGGTATGCCAGAGAGGAGGAGGGGCCATACTGTGTCTCACACTCACGCACGGAGGTGTGGCCCAGGCAGCAGAACAGTGGGCATCAAGAAGGGATGGCTTTCTACAGCCTGGAGTGAGTTGGAAAGTGGATCTTGAAGCTCAGAAGGGCAAAGGCTGGGGGCTGGGGAGGGAGGAGGCGTGGGGGAGGAAGTGAGCTGAGGAGGGGGTTCTGGCTTGTGGGTACATTGGAGGAGCAGTGGAGATGAGATGGGTGTTAAGTGCAGCAGGGGACCTGAATGCTTCCAGCAACAGTTGCAGCTGTGGCCCGAGGGTTAGCACAGCTGCCCACGCCCTGGCCACCAGAGGAAATTAGTACCCGGAGATGTCTCCGGATCTGGGGTGGAACAAAGATCATACAGTTTTTGTTGCTTCTCTTTCTGGGCCTTGAGGTTAGGAAAGAAGAAGGGCAGAGCTGCTTCTCCCTAGAGTCAGGAGGAGGAGGAGGATGGAAAGGCACAGGCCCGGGAAGGTATCAGAGGAGTTGGGAATGCCAACAGGAAGACCTCGTGCCAGATAGCCGCAGGAGCACTGGTCTGGGAGTCCAGATACCCAGGTGCTGTGCTCCTATGTAGCTTTGTGAAGCTGGAACATTGATTCTTCTTTGGGCCTCAGTTTTCCATTGGGCCTCAGTTTTCCAACCTGTGACTTGAGAGATGTATCAGTAAAAACTACTGGTTGTAGACAGGCTGAAAACAAAGACTTCTGGACTCATGTGATTGGAAAGTCCAGTTCTGATTATAGGGAAGGTTGAATCTGGAGGGTCAAATGGTATCATCAGTGTCTGTTCTCTTCTTCTTTCGGCTCTACTGTCCTCTGTGATGCCTTTGGCCACAACCTCACCCTCTGAGATCTCAAGGTGACTGCTAGCTGCTCCGGGCTCACCATCTACCAGGCTGCAACCCATAGAAGGAGAGCATCTGCTAGCAATTCCTGCAGAAGTGTGAGGGAGGCTGCTCATTGGTCCTGCTTGGCCCTGTGTCCATCTCTGAGTCTGTTCCTGTGGCCAGAGAGACCAGCCTCTTATTGATCAGACTGTGGTCATATGATCTTCCCTAGAGAGAGTCCCACAGAAACCACACGGATGAGAATGGGAAGAGGTGATTTCTCCAAAGGAACATAGAAGTGCTGATCCTAGAATGGGCAGGCAAAAACTCAGATGTCCTCCTCAGCATCCAAGGGCTGGCCTGTCTTTAAATGAAGTCACCAACAATGGGACATCTCTAAACTGTGTTAGGGTCACAGAAGCATTTGAAAATTCCATGAAAGCCACGGGCCACCTGCGTAGAAAGACACACAAGTCAGGACTCACCCGCATGGCCTCTGAGGCACTACACAGGTCTCTCCTGCCTCCCCCTGCCCCACTTCTCTCTGCCCCCAGCCTTTTAGCTGTTCCTTGTACTCAGCATGTTGCCTCCCTCAAAGGGGCCTTGAACTTGCTGTTTGTTCCTTCTGACCTAGTCAATGCTTCCTCTGTGTACACTCTCATTGTGGCATGAACCCCTCCTTGATCCTTGTTTCAGAAGCAATTTTAACTATTTTATCTGGTTATTTTGTTAATATCTGTCTCTATCACCAGAATGAAGGTTCTGTGGATGAGGGACCTACTTTTCCTCCTCTTCGTGTCCAAAGCGCCCAGTAAGAGTGTGCACATAGTTGGTGCTCCACACTAGCTGGGTTTTCTCTCAAATTTTAGTGACAATATAGTTCCCTAGACTCAGTGTCTGAACCTGAGGTTAAAAACCTCAGACTAAAAAGTGGAAAAATCAAGGCATTATCTGTCAGCTCACTTAAAACAGGGCCATGCAAATGAGGACTTCCCCACCCGGTTATTCTGATAATCTAGGTGCTATTGACTTAAACTGATGTCTCCTAAGTGGAGTCCCATGGACAATGAGTTCTGGGTAAAATCTGTGGTTAAATAAATTGGGAAACATGGTCTAATTTAATATATCCTTCTCATGGACATTCAAATATACATTAATAAAAGTAATATCTTTTTCAAAATTATCATTAGTATAACATTTATCGAGGGCTTACCATGCATGTGCTAAGTACCTTAATAGGTTCTTCACATGCATGTTCACATGTGATCTCATAATAGCCTTGTGTAATAGACGTCACATCACCCCATGGTACAGAAGAGAAATGAATGATCAGAGGGATCAAGAATCCCAAGCTATCTTCTAGAAAGTGGTAGATTTGGAACTCAAACCCTGGTGATCTGACATGAGTAATCTCCTTAGTCACTGAAGGTGTGAGAGTTCCTATGGTGGAACCAGTTTATCTTCATTTAACTCATGTTTATTGATGATGGAACCTATTTTCTCTCTAAACACGTAGAAGATCCCAAGGCTCACAGCAAGCTGGGGACACACTGGTGAAGTGTTGACTCACGTTGAGTAGGACTCAGACTGGAAGAATGTAGGCCTGGCGCAGACTCAATTCCACAAGTATTTACAACACACCCCTGTGCCAGGCGTGGTGCTAGGAGTGCCACGAGTGTGGGAGCAAAGCCACATCCTCATTGCCCAGGGGTGCCCAGTGCCCCACTTGTCCCAGTAACAGACCAGTCTTGCTTCTGGCAGCCCCGCCCAGAGCCTGCCTGTCTCTGGGCCATCCTCAGGCCACCAGGGTGTGTTTCCTCCCCTTGGTGGGGTACCTCCCTGAGGCACGTCAATGGATTAGTTCAGAGCAAGATGCATATTCATTCTGTACATGTTCACTGAAGATCTCCTCTGTTCCAGGACCTGTGCTATGGATTGGGGATACAGAGGCAAATAAAAAATGCCTTTTCCCAAGACATCCGTCGTCTAGTGGGGGAGGCAGATCAGTGCATAGGAAACCACGATAAATCAAAGTCCCCAATAGACCAAAATGTGCCCAATTAGAGACATAGATCAGTGTGCCATGGGAGTTCTGAGATATAAATGATTCCTTTCCTTCCTTCCTTCCTTCCTTCCTTCCTTCCTTCCTTCCTTCCTTCCTTCCTTCCTTCCTTCCTTCATTCCTAGTTAACCAAATTAATTTTGTTTTGGGATTGAAGCTTATGCCTAAATGATGCCGGAACATCTGTTAGAGGGACAAGGCCAGATGTTTGGCTGACAGCAGTGAGCAGCCATGTGTTCTGAAGCATCTCAGGGAATTCCTGCCCACCTGCCCCCATAGGCAGGGAGGAACGTGGGAATGAGGTGCTGCCTCACTGGGCTCCCTCGGGCTGTGCCGGCTGTGCTGCTGACTGTGTCCAGGCCCACACACCACAGAGTGCCATTGCCCACTGCTTCTGCATACCGTCCTTCCAGCCCATGGAAGGAAGTCTTCCTGGTGTCCAGTGTTGCCAGATCACTCCCATTTCCCCAGATTACTCATCTGAGCCCCCAGGGACAAGCACAGACTTTTCATTTTACTGACCTTGGCTTTCTTATCCATCAAATGAGAATAAAGATTCCTCCCTCCAAGGTAGTTGGGAAGATCAAATGTGATGAAGTAACCGAAGGAGCTTTACAGATGTCACATACTGTTTAAGACCTGTCAGAGACCCAGGAGTCCCACTGGAGAAGCAGAGGATTATGGCCCCTTGCTCTAGTGCGTCTGGCAAGGTCAGGCGGGCCCTGAGTTCCTTCATGGCCCTGAAGCCTCCTGTGCTGTTTGCTTCTGGGTCTTTGCTGTTGTCTTTAAGGAGCTGATCAGAATGAAGATTTAGTGCGGTGCCTGCAGGTGGAAGAGCCTACCGTGCAGGGCTGGTTGTTGCTCCTGCTGGGCCTGTTCTGTTCCCTCTGCCTACAACACCCTTCTGTTTTTTTTTTCTACCCCTTTCACCAGGCACCCTCCCTCCTTCCCTCTCTCTACCCTTTCATCTTCATTTCCTCATTTAATAAACTTTTTTTTCTTTTGAATTATTTTAATTGCGGTAAAATATACACAACATAAATTTATCATCTTAACCATTTTTTAAGAGATATTGTTTGTTTATTTTCAGAGAGAGGAGAAGCGGGTAGAAAAAGAGGGCGAGAAACATCAATCAGTTGCCTCTTGCATGCCCCCAACTGGGGACCTGCCTACAACCCAGGCATGTGCCCTGACTGGGAATCAAACACATGATCTTTCGGTTCACAGACCGGTGCCCAATCTGCTGTGCCATACCAGCCATGGCCACCGTAACCATTTTTAAGTGTATGGTCTAGTGGCATCAGTACAGTCACGCTGTTGTGCAACCATCACCACCTTCCATCTCTAGAATGTTTTCCACCTTCCCAAAATGAAACTTTGTCCCCATTAAATACAAACTCCCTATTTCCCCCACCTCTAGTCCCTGGCAACCACCAGCCTACTTCCTGTCTCTGAGTCTGACTACCCTAAGCACCTCATATAAGTGGAATCACACAGTGTTTGTCTTTTTTTGACTGGCCTATTTCACTTAGCATAATGTCCTCAAGGTTCATTCGCGTTGTAGCATGTGACAGGATTTTCTTCCTTTTTAAAGCTGAGTTCAATTCCATTGTATGCATATATTACATTTGGTTCATTCATTCATACATCTGTTGATGGACACTTGGGTTGTTTCCACTGTTAGGCTCTTGTGAATCACACTGATGTGGATACAGACATGAATGTGCTAATAGCAATTTTTGAGCATCACCATGTGTCGTGCTGTGCTGGGGCTGCAGTGGGGAGTGAACTCAGTCCCACCACTCATGGAGCTTATTAAAGCCTACTGGGTGACGTCAAAGAGCAAATAAGCCAGTAAATTCATGAGGTTGCCACGTGTCTGATGAAGGTAAAGAGCAGTGTCTTAGCAGAAAGAACAATTGTGGGCATGGAGGTCGGGGAGGGTGGCTGGGGTGGTGAAGAGGTTTCAGGAAGGGGCGGAAGGATGAGGAAGAGAGGTGAAGAAGGCTGGGGAAGGTTGAGGCCGAAGGAAGAGCCTATATGAAGCCACTGAAGAGTGACAGGGTTGGCAAGTTGAAGGAGTTGCAAGAAGCTGAGTCCTTTGATTATCACTTCATTGTGCCCTTGTCTGGGAGCATCCTGCCAACCCCAGGCCCAGCTTATACTTCTCCCTCATCACTTTCTCCACCCTGGTTCTTACTCTGGTGCCCTTTGTTCAGCTGTTTTAGCCAGTGAGCTATACTTGAGTGCAAAAACCATTGTTTTATTTATTTATTTTATTTGGAGGGTTATGCTTGCATATCTTTGTAGGTGTCAGCAACTCTCCAACAGACACTGCCCTGAAGGAGGTCAGCTGTTTCACTGGCAATGCCTCAAGAGCATCTAAACAGGGAGCCTGCTGCCATCTGGGGCCTGCCAGAGCTGCACATAGACCCAGCATTAGGATATTAGCTCAACGTGGAGGCTCTTCCTCTGTGCCTTTGCCCAAGATGTGCTCTGCACTTGGAAACATCAGTGCGCAGTGTGCCTGCTTCAGCTGGCAGAAGCTTTCCTGCACTGCTGCTTCCTAAACAGGGAATGTGGGAAGCATCCTGCCTAAGGCTGGGCCAGATGTGGCCAAACCTTTCCAGCGGGGTTTGCCCCCATCTGCAGATGTCCAGGTTTGCCGTGCCAGCCCAGCTGACTTGGCCAGGCCACAGTGAACAGCACTCGGGTTGGTGGCCATGAGCCATGCCCCGCCATCTCTCCTGTTGGTGTTGGTAGCTTCCCAGCTTCCTCTCACATGACTGTTTCTGTTTACTTCTGCCTCTGGCCTCCCTGCCTGTGGCGTCCCCATGCCACCTCTAGCTAATCTGCTGCACTAGACACAGCCCCTGCAGTGGCCCCTTCCAGGCGGCCTCATTCCAGAGTGTGTGCTGTCTTTGGCTAACAGTCCTAGCTCAGGCTTCTCACCCCTGACCCCAGCTCTCTCTACCACTGTGAAGGAGGATCTGTGCACTTTAAAACATTTTAAACCTGTGATGTTGTATCTGGGGCTCCTCCAACAAGTGCCCAGAAGGTAACTTGCCCCTAGTGGGGTGGAAATAGGTTTTTCTTGAAGTCGTGGGATGAACGCTGCACAATGAGCAGCCTAGCCCAGAGCCTGACTGAAACCAGACGAGTGAGGTAGACAGCGGGGAGGCAGACAGGAACTGGGGACCCAGGCTCTGAGTGCCTTAGACAGCTGGGGAAAGGTGTTGGCTATGGGTTGAATGTGTTGCTCCAACAGATGAAGTCCTGACCCCTCAGTACCTGTGAATGAGACCTTATTTGGAGTAGGGTCTTTGCAGATGATCAAATTAAGATGAGGTCATTAGGGTAGGCCCTCATCCAGTGTGACTGGTGTCCTTACAAGGGGAAGTTTGGACACGTGTGCACACACACACACACACACACACACACACACAGGGAGGATGCCATGTGAAGATGAAGTCAGAGAGGGGGGATGTGTGTATAAACCAAAGAATGCCAAGGATGGCAGACTGCTAGCCTCAAGAACAGGGTCAGTAAATTTCTGTTATTTAAGCCACCAGGTCTGCGGCCCTTTGTTGGGGCAGCCCCAGGAAACAAATATAATATTCTAATACCTTGAGAGCCTCACACCTCTGATTACGAGACAATGTGCTTTAGCTGTGGAGTTTCTTCACATCTTATTTAGTTTGACATGGGATATTTTCAGGTATCCAGGCAAAGATTTTTAATAATAAAAATAGTAAAAACTTTTAATAAGTCTCTAATGAGCATTGTAATAAGATTCTAATACAGAACTTTTTGATATCCTTCCAATGAATGAAGAACTGGGCAAGGGACGGTAAGACCAACAATCCCGCTAGACTTTTACAGGGCTTTCCAGTTGTTAAAGGTTTTATTTATTATCCCACTTGGTTCTCAGGGCAACCCTGTGAGGTTAGCGCTGTGAGATTCCCATTTTGGGGAGGAGAGAACGGAGGCTCGCAGAAGGTCCAGAACTGTGTGAACTGGAAGAGCTGGGATTTAAATGTCAGCCTCCTGACTTCAGTCTCATGTTCTTGCCATGCTTCACAGCTGCCCCTGAACTTGGAGCAGGTGCGATGGTTTGAGGGCAGCTGAGCCCTTGCCTCAGGGTGGGATTAGCACTCATCAGATGTCTAGCCGTCCTCCCGCAGAGGGACTCAAGAGAGCCGAGTTACCTGGCCCTGACACTTAGTGAGCTAGAGAATGATGATCCCACGCCACTTCATAGCACTCCTCAGCCTCATAAAAGTGTTTGCTACCCTCTAGAAGTCAGAAGCCTGAGTTCAGGCCTCTGCAGGTGTGACCTCAGGCAAGTAAGTCCCTTGACCTCACTGCAAATCAGGGCTCACACCTGTGAGATGGCTGGGTGGGTACACCTACCTTGACGCGGGGTGCAGAGGTGAGGCGAAAGGATGTGGTGGGAGCATTTTGTAATGGTTGGCCTTAGTGTTATCCACAATAATAGTAACAGTGAATGCCCATGCATCTCTGGGGAGGGTCCCATTAATCCTTCTGCCCATGAGAAGCCATCAGAAACCACGGTGACTTCTGAAAGAGAAGGCCCACTCTGCCCCCTTCACCTCCCTTTCATCGCATCAGGGTGTGATTCAAATGCTCTGGTAGTTTTTGGCCTCTTTAGAAAACTCCTGGTTTCTTTCACCAGAGAGTGTCTTTTCAGCCTGTCCCTTCCCGTTCCCTCCCTGCCACCGCACTCAGAGGTTCTCATGTGAGTGTTTTCCATTTAAAAAATATGGAAAACCCATTTAAACCAATGAGAAAGACAATATCACCGAGTCTGAAGCTGATCGAGTTTGTCTCACTGCCCTGATGCAGGACTTCTGCAGGCTTGAAAACTCCAGTGTCAAGGCCTCCAGCTTGTTGACTTAAGGTGGGTAAGCCTGAGGGGCTGTTCGCTCTGGAGCACTGATGGACACAGCCCACATACCAGCACTGCTTCAATGGCAGAGGTAAAAACCTCTGTCCTTTCATCCGTGCTTCCTATGGGCCTGCCACTGTATGGGGTGCTTCATGTACATTAAAATCCTTGTTTTATCCCCTCATCCCATCTGACTTTAAAGTCCAGGCTCTGAGTAGTGATGGTGTACTGTTTCTGTTTGAAGAAACTCTAGCCCAGTCCTTTCATCTTGAAGGTGAGGAAACAGACCCAGAAAGAGGGGTGGTGATTTGCCGAGAAGGAGGGGCTTGGCCCCAGTTGTCCTGACTTCCAGGACTTATTCTGCTGCCCTGTCCTCCCCTTCAGGGAAACACTGAATTGCTGCTAGTGGTTGGTCACTGACTACCCTCAGGAGCCCCAGTTCAGCAATGCCGAATGCACCCCAGGTCCCAGTTAAACCTGGCAAAGTGGTACTGATTAACTCAAGCCCTTGGCTACTTCAGAGGGCTTTGGCCTAACTGGCCTGAAGTACAGCTGCTTTGAGTTTCAAAGCCAAGGGTCCGTACACATAAGTTTGGCACCCACAGAGAGTTATGTGCTCAGTTACTGTGCACCTGAGCTCAGCAATATTCATAATTGCCAGTTAATAGTGTGGGAACCTCTCATACTATTGTGTTCCCGGAACATGCAATGACATGTAATGCCTCATTTCCTTTGCACATACTGTGCTCAAAGCCCTGAATGTTCTCCCTCCTGATCCTCACCTCTCATTCTCTGCCTGGTTAACTTCTCATCCTTCAAGAGCAGTTTACTGACTCGTATTCTGCCATCTCTTCCCCAATCCTGGGCATAAATAGATGCAATATTCCTACAGCCTGCCTCTCCCACCAGACTGTAAACTCCATGAGGGCAGGAACCATTGTCTTATACACGATGATAATAATGGTGCTTAAAAAGTACTTCCTTGCAGCCAGGCTCTATGCTAACCACTTTCCATGTATTATCTCTTCACCTTCCTTGACATTATAAGATAGATACTACTAGTATCCTTATTTCCTAGATGAAGCTATAGATTCACAGAGAGGCTCAGCCACTTGCCTGAGGTTACATAGTAGGTGGCAGAGTCAGGATTGAAGTCAGTGCTTAAGGCATGAGGGGGGCAGTAAGGCTGAACTCTCACTCTCACCTTGGTGCACAGCTGTGAATGTTGGGAGGGCGGGGCACACAGTCACCCGTGGGTGTGGTCTGGCTCCAGGGTTCCAGCTCTTGACCTCTGCAACAAGCCGGGAATATAAATATGCAGATTCATGTTGCCAGTGTCTGGCAGAGAGTAGGGGCCCAAACGTGGATGAAAGGGAGATTGTAAAGTAGACTTTTCCTTTACCACCCTTTCCTTTTTACTCACCTCTGCAGGAAGAGGTCATCACTTAACGTTACTTAGTTTGAGAAGCACATCTTTTAGTTTACTTGCTTCTTAGCAGGTGCAAAGAAATGGCTGAAAACCCAGAAAGAAGTCTACCTTTGCAGCTCTGAGTATTACACAAGCGTCTCTTATTCTAAGTAAATTCATTCTGCTACCTTTGGACCTTTGAAAGTTATTTAAACAGTTGTTCAAAAGCCACAGGTGAGCTGAAACAAAGGTTTAGTTTGGAAACCACCGGCAAGAACTACGCGTTGTGCTCAGGTACAGCGAGCTGGGCCCTGGTTCTAGTCCTGGTGCACGAGCACTGGATTCTCCAGCAGGGTCTCTGCTTGGGTTCTCAGTGGCACGGGGCTCCTGCTGCTTAACCAGGTGTCTTTCCCAGGGTACTTGCAGCAGCTGGGAACAGCAGAGCTGACAGTGGGGCCTCTGTCATAGACAAAAATGGGGCTTTAGGGTGAAATGTCTGCAGAAATGTCTGAGTTTCTCCAGATCAAAGCCAGGAACTGGAGGGCCACGGGGACAAAATTCTCTTTGAAGGGCCTTTGGGCTGAGAAGTCAAGCTGTGCCGTTTTGGTCCTGACTTTTGTCTGTATAACATCTGTTGACACAGAGGCCTGACACTTGCTGGTTGCATCCTTGGACAGGTCTCTCAACCTCTCTGGGTTTATTCCCCAGCAATAAGGGGAGAATGCCATCTACCGCAGAGGATGGTGGTGGGGAGTGAGGGAGCTAATGTTTATGAAAAAAGCACTTTGTGAATTGGAAAGGGCTATGCAGATGCAATAACTACTGCTATTTGACATTAGATCGTTTTTCTTGCCATTCTCTGGGGCATTTTTGTTTCTAGCTGCATGTGCTGAGTGGGCTCGAAGGTGGTGTTGAGGGAGGAGGAGGGTGTGAAGAAAGGCGAGCTGAGGACTGCAAGACTTCTAGGGTGGGGCCCCTGTTTGGAGGTGGAGAGAATGTTCTCTGATTTTTTCAGTCTGAAGTGGGAAAGCTGATGGTCTTCAGCAGAGGCTGTGGAGTCAAGTTGGGGAGCTGGAATCCCCTTCCTTACATTGTATCCTGGATATCTGGGGATGGTCCTTAAAAACAGCACATCCCAAGGATGGAGCCAGCCCACACCCAGCTTCTCCTTTCTCTGGGCTGGTCTCTTTGCTGTCTGCCAGTCGTTTCATGCTCACACCCACCTCCGCATTTTCCTCTGATGTTCTCTCCATCCTGCACATCTTTCCTGTGCCTGTCCAAATCAAATCTGTGCTGCAGAACTATTCACACCTCCGTTCACTCCACAAATATGTGTTGAGTGCCATGTAAAGGGATGAAAAGGGATTGCATGTAAAGGAATAAGTTGCTCCTGCAGAGGCAGGGCAGTTCCTGGGAGCTAACAAGGTCAGGGCAGGGCCCTATGAATGGGATCTGAGGTGGAGTGGAATGGAAGACTCTTAGATTAGTGAGGACCAAGAAATGAAATTAGGGTGCTAATTGGTGAAGAGCAGCATGAATGATGAAATGGCCTCAGACAATGGCAGAGGTGCACATCATGAGGAGGCTGTGTACCAGTAGCTAAGTCCACATTTGCTTTTGTGGGTGTGGCTTGGAGTTCTGTAAATGACAACATGTTAGTTAGGGTAGAAACACCTAAATATATTATACTTAAATGCTCTAGACTCTCTTGATTTCTCTTTCATGTAACAGACCCACTGACTCCGGCTGTCAGAAAGGCTCCCAGTGAGGTCATTCGCCTGAATGGGTTTCTTCCATATTATGGCTCTGCAGTTTCCTAGGATATAGTATTCACCTGCACGCTGATGCTGGGTCCTGTGATGTGTGAGCTCACATTCCACTGGAAAGCGCTTAGTCAGAGGGTCACCCTTAGCTGAAAGGGAGGCCGGGGAATTTCTCTTTGGGGCAGCTAGGAGCCTGGTTAACATTCTATCCCTATGGACAAAGGAAGGAATAGAATTTGTGGGAGCATCCAGCAATCTGGCACAGATGGCTTTAAGGATGGGAAGTCATTCATTCAACAAATATTTACTGAGGACCTTTATGTGCTAGGTACTGGGGTTACAGAGGTGAAGGAGACAGACATGATGCCTGCCCTCATGGAGCTCACAGCCTAGTGGGTGGTATGCTCTTCAGAGAAGAAAGATAAGGCTGTTGGGTGACAGCTGTAGGTGAACCATGTGAGAGCCTGCAGATGGGCAGCCTCACAGGAGCGGGCTGTGAAGGAAGGGTGGTGTCAAGGAGGGCTGGACTTGGGCTTAGGCAGTAGGTAGAGGAAGATTCATTCATTCATTCATTCATTCATTCATTCATTCATTCATTCATTCATTGTTCATTCACCAAGACTTAACAATGGGGATAGTGGTAAGTCAAAACAGGTACAGTGCCCAGCCTCATGGGGTTTTCTTTCTCAGTAAACAGTTAATCACATGTATGGGATGGATAATTACAACCTGAGATAAGGCTTTGAAGAAACAGAATTTAGATCCATGAGAGCATTTAACAAAGGGATTTGACCCAGATGGAGGGTTCAGGGAAGGAGTACTGACAATTTGAAAGATGAATGGGTATTAACCTGGTAAGGAGCATGCCAGACCAAAGGAACAGCATATACAAAGGCCCTGGGGATGGAGGGACTGAAATATGGCCTGTGTGGCTGGAGCAGGGTAGAGGGGTAGGCAGTGGGGGCATTGGAAAGGTTATCAGGAGCAAGCACACACAGGGCCTGAAGTTTCTGTTAGGATTTTGATGTTTATCCTAAGAATCTAGGAAAGCCACAGATAAGTTAAAACCAGGAGGAGAGCCATGATCAGAACCCTAAAAAGCGTAAGTTCATGAGGTAGTGGTTTTGCAGAAAAATAGAAGATACAGGAGAAAGATCAGAAAGGGGCCAGCAAGGCTGACCGGATGGGGTGGACAGAGGGACACCTTGGGCTCACAGGGACAATGGAGATGAGGGACAGAGAAGGGCTCATTAACCTCAGGCTTCCATCTGGAACTGAGGTGTGATGCTGCGTGTCAGGGCCTTCCCCAGGAAGGGCCCCATGGCTGACTGATATGTTGGCTATCACAGTGGGCACCTCACCTCAGCATGGCTTCTGTCCAGGTGGTATGACCCCCCTTCCTGGCAGGAGAACACTGTGGGAGGATACACTTCTGTCAGAGCCCTTTCTCCCTCTGAATGAGGCATTGGTGACTGGCAAACACCCAAGTGCTGGGGGCTTCTCTGGGTCTAAAGGCCTGGCCTTCCACCCTAGCTGAGCCTAGCTTGTCTCCAAATCCCCCAAGGGGAACCACAGGGTAGTTCCCAAACTGGTGGAATCATGGGACTCCACTCACTGGGAAGCCAGGCTGGTGGGTCTGGTGACTGGGCAGGGAATCAGGTTGGCTGGATGCTGCATTTGGAACCACAAGGGAACTCCCGTCTGGGTTATTTATCAAGTCCAGGACTTTCCCTGTTTTTCTATCTGTAAAAAGAGGGTTTCTATGAGGATCAAAGGGAAGATCAGCTAACAGTGTGGTGCAGCATGAACACTGTGGACTTTGATAATAATACTATAGACTATTTGGAGTACAAAATGGCTCTGATGTTCATCCAAAATGCCTACATGTGGTGGCAAAAAAGATGCTAGTGTTCAAGTGGCAAGGAGAGGCTTAGCAGTCACCATACCTGATGTCTCCATCAGAGATGTTTTGAATCCGTGTGTGTGTGTGTGTGTGTGTGTGTGTGTGTGAGAGAGAGAGAGAGAGAATTGATCTGGGCGTCAGGAGGTTTGGGGCCCAAGCTCAGCACCAGCAGTAGCTGCTGGGAGATCTTGAGCAATTCAGTTCCCCAGTTTATACGGTAGATTGCAGTGTTTGCATGCACAACCCTGAAAAAGATTAACCTAGTTTCAAATCCTGCTGAGCCATTTACTAGCCATGCAACTTATAACAACATGGAAATAATAATTGCCACTGGGAGTTACAGGAGATGCCACATCTCAGGTGCTCCGTACAGTCCTGGCAGAGTGGGCGTGCATCAAATGGAAACAGTGGGCTCCAACTTCCCCATAGGAGTTGAGCTGCGTCTTCCTCAGAGCTGAGCTGAGTCTAGCCCAGTGGGGACGATAACGAGGGTTTCCAGTGGGAATGTCAGAGTTTCCTATGAGTGTTTCCCACTGGTGGGATCCCGGGGTCTCTGACTCACCCCAGCCCGGCCTGTGCTCAGGCCCCAGCTCCACAACCTGCCTCAGGTCCGGCTTGCTGGTGGCCTAGAGCACGGTCCTTGCGGTTGTTCAGGCCTGGCCTGATCCCAGCTGTGCCCGGAGTCCTTTGGTGGGTTCTGCCTCCTTCTTCCTGTGCACCCCCTGCCGCCCCACCTCCCCTATACTCTGCTCTGAAAGCAACAGCCTTCTAGCTGGACCCAAGTGACAGAGTGGCCTAAATTTAGCCCTCTGGCTTCAGTGGTGAGCCACAGGTGAAGACCAAGGGGAAAACAGAGGCGGCCACATTTTCAAAATACCTTTGGTCAAGACCGTAAACAGAGCAAATGTTAGCCCATGGATGGGCCCACGCCCTCTGCTTGTTTTTGAGGGACGACAGGAGAACAGTCTTACTTCCTTTTCCTCTGCTTGCTCTGTTGACCCACCCTCGAGGAGGCCCCCAGGCCCTCCTGCAGCCTCAGCTTGGAGCAGCCTGTTGGAAGTGTTTTGTATCCTGGGAACGGGGTGCTGGGCTGTGGGAGCAGGCCCTTACAGCCTGTGTTTAGTTTGGCTGGGTCTAATTTGGGTTTGGCTCAGACAGACCAGCCTTGTTGTGGGGGCTCCATCAACCTCAGTCTCAGCCAGAGCTGTGGCCATAGGATGCCTGGGCAGCCAGGCCTGGGGGAGGTAAATACTTGCTAAGTAGTAGGCATTTTTCTACTAACCTTACTTTCATCAACCTCTGTAATCTTCCTAATAACCGAGAAAATGGGTACAATGATCACTCTCTTTTTATAGATGAGGAAAGTGAAGCACAGACAGGGGAAGCAACTTTCTCAAAATCCTAGTTAGTAAGGGACAGAGCTGGGATTGAAATGCATTAAGCCTGCCTCCAAAGCCCAACCCTGGACCACTATAGGACATTGCTTCTGTCGTATAGCATCTCTCTTTCTTTTAACGATTTACTGTGCCAGGCACCTTTGATGCTCAGAGAGTTTAGCTGACTTGCCCAGGGTCTGGACAGCAAGCCATGGGGTAATGAATCCAGCCCATTCCACTAGGATGTAGAGCTCATGCTTCCTAGCCCTGCCCACCCAAAACCAGCTTTCCCACATGTGCTCCTATTGGCCACATATTCCTGGAGCCCCTGTCCCTGTGTTGGAAGGGTTGTCCTCACTGTGCATTATTCTATGGGCTTCATCACAGCAGCCTGCAAGTGCAACAGAGGGAGCAGGGCTGCCCCGGACCTGAAACTGTAGGCAGGAATCTCCATGAACAGACGCAGCTCCCAGAGCTCCAAATACTGGGGCTGAAATAGTCCATTTGCTCCTCAGGGGTAGGGATTCTTTGCAGTCATATTGGGGGGAGGTGTTCAGTGGGTATCTTTATACTCCAGTCCTTATTTTTGCTTCATCGATTGTATTTACTACAATATTTATTTATTTAATTGTGGCAAAATATAAATAACATAAAATTTATGACTTTAAC
>PVKM010018860.1:0-24703 GCA_004027735.1 Carollia perspicillata | reverse complement strand
TTCAGTTGGTTGAAGTGTCATCCCTTATGACAAAAGGCTGCAGGTTTAATTCCTGGTTGGTCAGGGTGCGTAAGAGAGACAGGTGATCAACGTTTCTCTCTCACACGGATACCTTCTCTGCCTCCCCTCTCTCCATTACCATACCTCTCTCAAAAATCAGTAAACATATACTTGGGTGAGGATTTAAAAAAACATGGCCACAATATTTTACACTTCCTACGATCAAGAGGTGGAGTCTATTTGTCCACTCTTTAAATTTAGGCTGCTCTCGTGTCTTGCTTCAACCAATAGAATATGGTAGAAGTGACGCTGTGTGAGTTCTAGAGTCCAGGCCTCAAGAGACTTCAGGCTTTCACTTTTCCCTTTTAGAGCACATCCACATGGTGTAAGGAAGTTTGGGTTTGACTGCTGAGTGAGAAAGACCATGTGGAAAGGCCCAGCCAAGAACCAGCACCAAGGTGATGGACATGGAAATGAGGTCATTTGTAGACACCCCAAGCTCCAGTCTAGCAACTGCCTGCAGCCACATGAGTTACTTCAGGTGAGAACTATTTATTTGAGCTCAGACAACCCATGAAATTGTGAGAAATAATAAATCATTGTTTTATGCCCTATGTTTTGGAGTTGATTATAAGGCAGCAATAGATATACGTGATAACAATATTTATCCTTTTCTCCATCCCACCTGTTAACCTCAAAAGAGATGCTCAAGCACAAGCCTTCCACCTATGCTCTGGCCCATTTTCTCTTGCTGTTTTAGGGATACAGGACTACGTATTATCCTCCGTATCTCTGTTGCAATTGGTTCCGTCTAATCAGCAATAAAATATCTCCAGTCTCCTCTGACTGATAAAGCTTCCTTCTATCCCATGTCCACTTCCAGTGATAGCCCTGATGCTGAAGGCCCTATTCTTCTCCTCCCCTTCACAGCTAACCTCATGAATGAGAATAGTAGCTAACGTGTACAGAACACTTATTATATGCTAAGCACCATTCTAGATACTTTAATATATCATTAATGCCCTTAACCATAACAACAACCCTATGAGATAGTTATCCCTACTATCTCAATTTTACAGATGAGGAAACTGAGGCACAAGAGAGTAAAGCAGCTTACCCCATTGCAGGTTTGGGTACAGAAGCCAGATTGCATGGCTACAGCGTCAGTTCTTTTAACCATTCTGCTATAAAATTGGTAAGTATATTTTATTTACTATGCTATTATTGTTGTCCCAATTTTTCCCCTTTGCCCCGCTCCACTTGTACCACTTTCCATCCAGTGATCCCCTCCCTTAGTTCATGTCCATTGGTTGAGCATATAAGTTCTTTGGCTTCTCCATTGGCTATACTGTTCTTAACGTCCCCCTGTCAATTTTGTACCTACCAATTACGCTTCCAAATCCCTATACTTTCCCCCCCATTCTCTCCTTCCCTCTCTCAGCTGAGAACCCTCCAAATGTTCTCCATGTCTATGATTCTCTTCCTGTTCTAGTTGTTCACTTAGTTTGTTTTTGTTTTTTAGATTCAGTTGTTGATAGTTGTGAGTTTGTTGTCATTTTAATGTTCATAGTTTTGATCTTCTTTTCCTTAAATAACACCCTTTAACATTTCATATAATAAGGGCTTGGTGGTGATGAACTTCTTTAGCTTTACCTTGTCTGGAAAACACTTTATCTGTCCTTCAATTCTAAATGGTAGCCTATGCAACAACATGGATGGAACTGGAAAGCATTATGCTAACTGAAATAAGCCAGATGTTGAAAGACAAATACCATATGATCTCACCTTTAACAGGAACCTAAACAACGAAATGAGCAAGCAAAATATAACCAGACATTGAAATAGAAAACAGGCTGAAAATAACCAGAGAGGAGAGGGGAGGAAATTTCAGGGGAAAAGGGGAAGGGGTCACAGGAACAAATATAAAGGACACATGGACAAAAACTAAGGGGGGGGGGTGGAAATGGGAGAGGGTGGGGAGCACTGGGGGGGTGGACTGGGATGGGCGTAAAAGACAGAAAACTGTACTTGAACAACAACTAAAATAAAAAATTTAAAAAAATTCTAAATGGTAGCTTTGCTGGATAGAGTAATCTTGGTTGTAGGTCCTTGCTTTTCATCACTTTGAATAGTTCTTTCTAGTCCCTTCTTGGCTGCAAAGTTTCTTTTGAGAAATCAGCTGATAATCTTATGAGAACTTCCTTTTACGTAACTCTCTGCCTTTCTCTTGCAACTTTTGAGATTCTCTCTTTGTTTTTAATCTTTGGCATTTTAATTATGATGTACCTTGGTGTGTCCCTCTTTGGGTCTAACTTGTTTGGGACTCTCTGGGCTTCCTGGACTTGCATGTTTGTCTATTTCCTTCACCAGATTGGGGAAGTTCTCCTTCATTGTTTTTTCAAATAAGTTTTCAATTTCTTGCTCTTCCTCCTCTCCTTCCGGCATCCCTATGATTCAGACATTGGCCCTTTTGGAGATGTCCAAGAGTGTTCTTAAATTCTCCTCATTTTTTTGTTTCTTCATTTTGTCGTAATTGAATGTTTATTTCTTCCTTATGTTCCAAGTTGTTGATTTGACTCCTGGCTTCCTTCCCTTCATTATTGGTTTCCTGTGGGTTTTTATTTATTTCCCTTAGTAAAGACTTTATTTCTTCCCTTATGCTTTTGCCATATTCAATGAGATCTTTGAGCATTCTGACCATCAGTGTTTTGAACCCTATGTCTGATAGGTTGGCTATCTCAGCATCACTTAGTTCTTTTTCTGGGGTTCTGTTCTGTTCCTTCATTTGGGCCATATTGCTTTTCCTGTCTCCTCATTTTGGCAGCCTCCCTGTGTCTGTGTACTAGGTAGAGCTGCTTTGATTCCCTATCTTAGTGTACCTGTTAAGTTTTATGGGGTGGAGCCTTGGGTATTTGCTAGTGTGGGGCAACCTGCTTTGCAGCTTTGTGGCTCCATGTGTGGGGGAGGCATCAAAAAGGGGACAATACTGCTGCTGGCTGGCTTCTGAGGGCTTGCCTGGAACTCACTTCATTTCCAGTCACTTCACCCACTTCTCATATGTGACTGGTGTCCCTCCAGCCGCTGTCCTAATTGTGGTTCCCAGTTGGGTGGGTTTGCATATGTTCTGGGCTCTCCTGAGAAACTGGCAGTTTCTTCCACCACTGTAACCCCCACTGGGTTTATAGCCAGAAGTTATGAGGCTTTATTTTTCCCAGGGCTGGAACCCTGGGCTGCGTGGTCTGGCCTGGGGCTGGGATGGCTTGCTCACAAGGTATCCCCCTGATTTTTATCCACCGCACATGAATGTGGCACCCCCATTCTGCTGGCTGCTGCAGCCTCACTGACTGGCCACCCCTTGCTGGCTTCCACCACGTTGTGACCTCTCTGACCTGATTCCTCGTCTTCACCCCTCCTACCTATCTGGGTGAATATAGCTTCTTTAAAACCTTGGTTGTTGGACTTCCACACAGTTCTGGGTGTTTTTCTGGGTAATTTTCTGGCAGTTCTGGGTGTTTTTCATTGTTAAGTTAGTTGTGTTCCTTCTTATGATTGTGCAATGAGGCAAAGTGTGTCTACCTATGCCTCCATCTTGACCAGAAGTCCCCTTTTGCTATAAATTTATCTAACACTAATTGTTCCATTTCCTTAATTCAGACTTACCTTTCAAGCTAATGCAGACTGATTTCAACTCCCACCTCACCACCAAAACTACTTTTAGTGTCAAAAATGACCTGTATATCAATAAATCATTCATTCTCAATGAAGTGATATCACCCACAAGAGTTCAAAAACTATTTCTTGGCCCTGGCTGGTGTAGCTCAGTGGATTGAGCACGGGCCTGCTAACCAAACAGCTGAGGTTCGATTCCCAGTCAGGGCACATGCCTGGGTTGCAGGCCAGTTCCCAGCAGGGGGTACATGAGAAGCAACCTTCATTGATATTTCTCTCCCTCTCTCCTTCCCTTCCCCTCTAAAGATAAATAAATAAAATCTTTTTTTTTAAAAGCTATTTCTTAAAGGGTCAAAAAATTCTTAGGTATTACTGAGGCTTTTGCCCCTCCAAAGTGCCACAGTACATAAACAAATATACAGTATACCTGTGGTGTTACATTTCATAGGGGTGGACAATTATGGACAAAGATCTAAAGATAATTCCTAGTTGGGGGTGGGTGGGTAATAGTTTTAAAGAGGTTGAGAAACACTGCGATAAGTAAAACACCTCAATCTTTATCTTGCTTGACTTCTTGGCAGCACTCCATACTATTGACCATCTCCCTCTTTTGCAAAATGGCTTTGTGATGTCACACTCCCTAATTTCCCAGATGAACTCTGGCCACCTCCTCTCAGGCTCTCTTTCTGGTTCCTCCTTTACTCGGTCTGTGATTGTCAGAGGCGCTCAGGAATCTGTTCTTTTCCCCACTCTAACACACTTGGCAGGTGATATAATCAAGTCTCATGGCTGGTGATTTCCAAATTTTTATCTCCACCCATGACCTTGATTTTCAGTTTTGGACTCCCATATCCACCCACCTGCTAGTTACGCTGACTTAGATGTCTGAGACGTCTGGTGCTTGACATGTCCAAAACGAAGGCCTTCCTTTTTTCTCCTGAACTTGGTCCTCTCAAAGTCTTCCCCACCTCAAGAAGTGGCAACATCCTCAGGAGTCCTTTTGACTCCTTCTTTTTCTTTACTTCCCATCCAACTATCAGCAAGTCCTGTACCTATGTATGCATGTTTGTATGTATGTATGTAATATGTATGTGCTCTCAATCTGGCCTCCTACAATCCCTTCTTAACATTGCTGCCAGGATATTCTTTTTAAAGCATAAATCATTTCTGTCCACTCCTCTCCCCACAATCTTTCAATGGCATTTTATTGTCCTAAAAATAAAATCCACGTTCCTTACTTTGAACTAAAACACCCTTTGTAACCTGCTCCTTGATGACCCCTTTGTCTTCCCAACTTACAACTTCCTGTCTAACTCCTGACTCTCCTATCACACTTGCCTTTTTCCCGTTCCTTTGTTCCCAGCTTAAGGCCTTTGCACTTACAGTCCATCTGATCCACCTGGACTGCTCTGGCTCCCTGATCTTAGCAGGTCTTGCTCGTCATTCCGATCTCAATTTAAGCATCATCACCTCAGACAGTCTTTGGCCATCTACCCAATCTAAAGTAATCTTTACCCTGTCCCACCTTCCGTAACGATGACCTGTGTTCCTTCTTTCACAGTACTCTCCCTTCTTCTGCGAGCTCCCCACTCCCATCTTTCTCATCCCTCTGAATGAAGGTGCTCTCTCATCTGACTGTTTCCATGACCATATTGCATTGGCCCAGGATGGGCCCCTGACCCAGCTGGATCGAAGCTCTTCCTCAAAGAACTGGAATTGAGTCCATTCCTCTCTGATGACAGGTGTTGACTGATATGAAAAACAGCAACTGCTATGTTTCCAGGCATGTGGAGGAAAGGACTCGATAAGAACAAATGATACTCACATGATTAGGGGAGAAATAAAAGTAGTTTTGGAAGCATTTTTTAAATTCTGGTTGTTTCTAAGGTCTAAATTGTTCTGGATGCTTATAGAGTTAGTTGAGACACTTTTTTCCTTGAAAAATTAAAAAAGGCTAGAGTGTCGATTGATCTAATTTGTTCTTTGCTGTGTATGACGCTGCATCATATGTAGATGTTTAATATATGCTTTTAACGATAAAGATAATGAACATTCCACCTTCAGAATGGGAGGTTAGATAATTCCCATTCAAAGTGCACCTTGAGGACTCTGAGATCATAGAATTAAACGTTGTAGAGACAGGATGTGATCAACTCTGAGAAGACACGCTTGGACTTTTGCATTCATGTATCAGCACTAAATCCTCCTGCATGCTACAAAAAGTCCACATTCAGAGGCAAGATGTTAAATGTTCTAAAATGACCACCTCCCCCATTATTATTATTAAGGTCTGGTTCAACCTTTATAAAACTTAACCTGGTTAAACACATTCTAATTAAATATAATTATGCAAACTCTGTGTTGGGCACTGTAGGAGACACAGAGATGAGTAAGCAGAGACTCGGCCATTAAAGCGTTTATTAAAGGAGAGATTTTTTTAAAGTACATAAAATAAATCACTAAAAGATGAGGTAGTTGTGATGTTTTTATGTAAGTTACAAATAAAGTGCAAGGGTGCCAGGAATGAGGTAGAGTTCATAGTAAAGACAGGTCATATTCAGTTTTGAGAACCAGTTCATGGGTAAGTTCGGCATTCGAGCTGTACCTTCGACGATGGGTGGGCATGTAAAGGTCAGAGATGGGATGAGGAAGCATCCAGCCCTTGAGAACAGGCCAGAGGCATATTTGGCTGTGAGTATGAAAGACAGTGAGCAGCTAATGAAGGCCCGAACTTGTGGGGTCAGCAGTGAAACAGCAGAATGTCTGTCTATTGGCTTTGCTATTTGCAGGAATTGCACAGTGTGGTATATTCGGTTTCAGAAGTTTCAGTTGGACATGACAGTAGACTATCCCCTTAGTCCGACAAGGTGGCAGTTGAATGTGGGGGCTGGTGTTTGGGAGCATGTTAAGACTGGAGATGTTAAATTTAGAATGCAAATAAAACCACATTTTATGAAAAGACACATGAACCTTGTGTTATTTAGAACATGGACCAATGAAAGTCATAGACCCTATAATGTCACTGGTGGTCATCATGGAGCAAAGAGATATGTGTTATCAGTATAATTTGAGGCTGAAAATGAAACTGAAATAATAGGTCCATGTCCCTGATATGCTCAGTTCATTCAAATAACAAGTCTCATCCTTTGATCTAAGGGAAGTCTATTCTAAAACGAGTTTCCATTCCTCTAGTTTTTGGAGTACTAACATGTCTAATGAGTCCTTCCCAACTCATTGCTTTGGCTCCACAGGCCACTTCTCACTTTTCATAATTAAATCTCTGGCTGCTGCACTTTCCTTTTCCCATGGAAGCATGGATACAGGTAACCGAGCGTGGTAATAGCTAGGGGATAGCAGAAGGAATTACCGCAGAAAAGAAAAACCTAAAAATGGGTATTAGATACTACTGCTCCTAACATTAGCTAGACTCCTTTCTGAGGGGCCCTAGTGACGACATCTTCCTTAGCTCCCTGTCTTAATGCTGTATTAAGGAGCCAGATGTCATAATACCATATTTCCCCAACCTAGAGTCCAAACATCTAACTCTCACCTAGCTTCAGAGAGGAAGGCAGGCTTTTCTCTTCCCTGATCCAAGGCCAGCCGCCTTTCCTGCCCCAGCATTACTGACAGTAAGAATGGTGTTAGTTAGTTTGACTGTAGGAATCATTTCTTTGTGTATATGTTTATCAAAACATCATGTTATACATCTTAAATCTATATAAGTTTTATCTTTAAAAAAACTGATTTTCCTCAGGGAGAACTCTTACTTAAATCCACGGAGTGCCTTGAGTCAAAGCAGTGACCAAAGGTACATTTGAGGAAGTCTGGGACGCCCAGGGGTTGGGGACATCCCGTGCAGGCGGTGCGGAAGGTGGGTGACAGGTTGGGGGCGTGCAGTGCAGGGCCAAGCCCCGTTCCATGCTTCTTCACAGACTGTCCTCCAGTGCGGGGCTTTCATTTCTCACAGCCTATGAGTAAGTACCTGGACAAAAAGACACATCCCTCAACAGACACAAAATGTATTTTTCAGGAAGGGTCTATTCTAAGTGCATACTTAGGAAATACAGGGGCCGGCAGAAATGATGCCTGCATTAGTGTGGTTGGGAGGGTGAGAATATGGGTGTGATCATTTGTAGTTTTAATTTGAATATTTCACTTAAAATCTCAGATGGTGTGCTTGAGCGTGATGTTGTTATGTTATAGAATCACATGCTTATGATTTTGTAATTAAAAAGTGTTATTTGTGTTGGACCCTGTAGCATTTTTAATGCTGAGGGAACAGTCCTGCTAGAGAATTACCCAATTTATATCACTGAATACAAAGTATAAAAACTCTTTTTTTTACACTATCCTAGGATAGAATGGACCACCTCAGTAGCTTCTGAGGCCAGTACATTTCTATCACCACAATTACTTTAGCAAACTTGGTTCCCTTCACTTCTGCAACATCATGCAGAGTTAGTGATCAAGGTTGGACTAAAAACTCTTTAATGAAAGCTTAACTTTGTTGTGCACTTACTGTAAGCTAAGGGATTTTATATCTCTATTTTGCAAAGAAATGAGCTAAGGGTCCAAAGACACATTGCTTATAATTGGCAAAGCAGGATTCACACCCTGGCCCACCTAACAGGTCAGTGTACTTAAACACTAAGATTTAACGTACTAGTTAAAAACAACTTCGTTTAAACCGGTGGTGAACTCACTATTTTCTCCCAGAAATTTATATAACAGAATAACACTTATGTATATTTTTCATAAAAGGGTATCATTTTCATCATCTGTATATGGATATTTTTGAAATAAACATGGGTACTTATTTATTCAACAATGTTTCCTGTGCACCACAATCCAGACATTATACTAGGTATTATGGAAGATGCAAATATGACTTCCTGTAGAATTTATAATCTATTAATACAGAGGAAATAAAAGACAAACAGATTTTGATGAATACCACAGGACAGGTGAAAGACGTGTTATGGGCTTTAAAAGTGGGAGAGATTATATGTGCTTTTGGGAGTGGGAAGATTTATTGAAACATAGCAGCTGTAAAATAAATACAAACATAAAATTAATGTAAAGTTGAAAAATATAAAATAGATATCTAAATAACAGCTAAGACAAAATGAGGGATTAATGTCAAGATATTGGGACTCCTCCAGGTGACACTTTCCCTACCATGAAATAATTAATACATTAGCTTCTATGGATTTAGATCCACTGTTGTAATCACTTGTAAAAATTGCTGTTCTTACAGAAAGAGGTGCAGAAAATCATAAAATAATGTACTCTCTGAATGGATAGGAAGCATTTGAATGGTTATCTGTCATAAGTAACACTATTTAGGATTAGCATGGATACTGGTCATTGATTCACCTTTATTGATGTTTGTAATGTGTCTCAGAATGTTGATATCATTGTGCAGCTTTCATCAGATAGTGAAACTCGAGAATACACCCAGTGAAAGTCCGTGGGACGTTCACAAATATATAGACTTTTTTTATAATGATAATGCCCTTTGAAATCTGGAGTTCAGAAGTGTCATAAACACTTACTTACACAGTAACTGTTCACATGTAAGCTAGTTTATAAAGGCCAAATTCTGGTGTATTAAGTCCACGTGTTTCACATAATAATTTTGTAGTTAACATCAATATTGAGTAAATTTTGTTAATGTCAAATCTAGTTTCCATCGTTTACAAATGATGAGCTAGTTAAAAAAATTTAAATGAGGCTTAAATAGTATTGAGCATTGTCTTGCTACAGTTAATTGTATCTAGATTCTAGGAAAAATAAATGATACTGGAAGTTGGAAAAAAAGTGGCATAAAATGTGATTCTAATACAAACTAGCCTGCCTCACACGTGACTTTCTTTGGTTGAGTTTATGGTCCAAAATAGACGCTAAGGACATCAACGTTAAAAAGAAAGAAAAAAAAATTTCCCCAAGTGATTGAAACTTATCTAATTTTGGACTACTAATCCCATCATGCAATGCTCCTCATATTCCCACTGTGCGGGGTGGAGTTGTAGGAGGGGTGAGAACAGGCCGCCCGTGGATTCTGGGCATTGTAGTCCGGGGCTCTGGCCACCGGCGGGACAGTCCACGTGGTGCCTTTGGCGGCAGCTGTGGGCAGTAGCTACCCTGCTCCGTCCACATGGTCCTCTGGGTGCCAGCTGCGGCGGGGGCAGACAGCCACCGCGGAGCCGGCTGGAAGGAAGGCAGGAGATAGCCCAAGCCTTCGCGACGTTTTTGCGACAGCTGCGGCCGTGTTCCACGAGTCCCCTCCCTCCTCCTCTCTCTGAGGAGGTACCGGCTGTTGTGCGGAGCTCCCTTTCTGTTTGAGTGTATGGGAGAATGAGTGAGTGAATGAGTGAGTGTGAGCGTGCGTGTGAGAGAGGGTGAGGCGTGAGTGCGCGTTTGAGAGGAGGAAAACCCGCCGTGGCCACCCTGCTGCTCCCCGCAGCGGGAGCAGAACGCGCGGCCGGAGACGGAACCGGCGCCCCGGGAGCCAGCGGGGACAAGGGCAGAGACACCCGCTCCCCACCCCCAGCCCTCGTCCGTCTGCTCTCCTTCGTCAGGGGGAACCTCTCCGTCCCACCCCACCCCTCGTCCGGCCTCTGCCCTGCTGCCCCCCTGGATGTCCCCAGCGCTCTCGCGGGGCCTCCTGCTGCTCCTGCCGCATCAGTCGGGCTGGTGCTGCGGCCGCTGGGTGTAGAACGGGCAGGTTCCCGGGGGCTGCGGCTGCCGGTGCTTACCCGGTCCCCAACCCTGTCCCCTGATCCCCCGACCCCAGCTCTCCGGCCTCGGAGGCTGTGACAATGGACTATGACTTTAAAGTGAAGCTGAGCAGCGAGCGGGAACGGGTCGAGGACCTGTTTGAATACGAGGGCTGCAAAGTTGGCCGAGGCACTTATGGTCACGTCTACAAAGCCAAGAGGAAAGATGGGTGAGTGTGTCAGTGCGGGTGTCCGCGCTGGGCGGCGCTCCCGCGGGCCCAGACAGGTAGCCGGGAGGGAGAGCGGGGCGCTGGGGTGCTGATCTCCCACTTCCTCGACACCCTCATCCGTCGCTGCCAGCCAGGTTTGGGGAGGAAGTGGTGTACGAAGGATCCAAACCCACACTAAGTCGTGCGTGCTGCCGCCTCTGTGCTCTACTTTGGTGGCTCATAGGGAAAAGGAGTCTCTATCCCATGGGCTGTACACTTTCCAGATTTTTGAAAAGAAATTCGTTATGAGATGTCAGTTTCAGTCATTTTTTTTGGGGGGGGGGGTAGATTTATTATGCTAAACTTCTGGGGATTTCCACACCTGCGTCTGGAGTGACATCCAGCAGCCTGGAAGGAGAGCCGTAATCCTTTTCTCCACCAGTTTGTGATTGATTTATTATCAAATTTGGATTTTATTTGGGGGAAAGATAGCAGCAGGTAAGTCCAGGCTGTAGAATTCTTCGTAGTGATCATCTGCAACGTAAATGTAGCAATTGCTATTTAGATCGTGTCAGCTGTGAATTTTACCTAGAACAATGGGGGTTTGGTGTAGGGTGTGTAGTGGGGGAAGAGGCCAGTGACAAATAGGGGTTACCTTGTTCAAGCATTTCCCCTCAAATTAGCAGCCGGCAATGAACTTTCAATAGTCTCTTTGCTTTAAATATTCTTTCCTAGAAATAACTAAGTCTATGGTAATGCTCCCAGTTTAGTTTCTTAAACAGGCAAGTGTTCATATTTTCTTTCTCACTAGATGAATGTCTTGTAATATTGACAAAAGAGAAAACAATTCTTAGTTGAGGAGAAAATGTATGTCATTAACTCCTGGCTTTCCAAATGTAAAAATGAATATTGTCTCTGTTGCCTTCGACATTAGAGAAAATTGCTGGAAAGGTAATAATCAAAGCTTATTATATAATCTTTCGATTTTATTATAAACAAAGTAGCTTTTCTGACCATATCTGTTAGTTTGGCTAGCTACTGTTTAACAGTTAATATAACTGTGTGTGTGTGTGTGTTTCAAATTAGGTAAGGTATATTCAGAACTACATTAGCACTAAAAAATGAAATCATTCATAATGCTGAAGTTATCTGGGGGGTGTGAGAGGGAAGCCATATTTGTAACTACTTCAGTATTCTGGATGTTGAAAAAGGAAGTATATATTTATTCAACATTTCTTCTTAGATTTACTGAGATATATTTCTAAAAAACTTAAAATGTACCTTAAGAGTAATATAGCAATTCTAGTTAATTTGAAGTGTGCATTTCGGTTCTTATATGCAGCAGTAAAGCAGCACAGACATCTGCAAAAGGTGGGGATTTGAAAGCTGGAGACCCTGGGTGCTGCATGTATTAAAAAGTATTTTTTAGCGAAATAGATAGTTTGGTGACATTTGAAAAATTAGCGTCAGGAAATATGTTGACTGTTGTTTAATTATATTTCTTTTTGAAGTATTACTCTGTAATAATACATGTACTTAAAAAACTATCCTTGTTAACTACCCATACAATATTTTTCAAAGGCGTGAAATCATTTTTCTTTCCATCCCCCAATATTTTGTGATTTTGAGCATATTCATAAAATCCCCAACCCCATGAGATTAAATATGATTGTACCTTTCACCACCCTGCCATTTGTTTTATAAAATTCTGGTGACTGTAAATTATTTTTAATCTCTATGAGAGAAACCAGTTTTGTTTTTATAAATTACCAGTTTAAGCTAATAAAACCTACAAATTTTATTAACTTTGATTTTATATTTAAAAGCCATAGTATTTATAATATTTTATATCTCAAGGTTAGGTTTTAATTTAGGCTAAGAATAATTTTAGAAGAATTATACACTTAAAAATAGCTGAATATGTACTGTATGAACATTTCTTAGTCATTTTGTGGTAGACAAAAAGCATTGCATTTGGGGAAAAAATAACTTTTTATTTATAATTCTTTGTGGTTTTCCAGCAACCTTTAATGATTTTGTTTATAAAATGAACTTTAAAAATAATGGATCAAATGTCAAGAGAGTTTTAAAATTCTTGAAACAATGTTTGTTTTCTAGAGGGAATACTTTTTGGTTTAGCTTCTTTTTTATAACCTCATTCTGGTAAAAAAAAATACTGCATTGTATTTATGAAGTTTTTTTGATCTTATGTCAGTGAAATGTAATTTAATGCATTTTAGTCCTGGTAAAATATAATTCGTAGCTGTTTAATCTTTTATAAAAAGATGATGGTCATATAATTTTTTTAGTATTGATTTACTTTCAAATTAAATTATGTATTCCATAACTGAAATTTCATAGTACTCTAGGAACCCAAACTATAGAATATGCAGAAAGAGTCTTGAGATTTACAGTAAAATAAGTTTTGTTTAGACAAATTTGACTATTGAAATGAATGTATGTAAATAGATTCATTTCAGTCATCCAGCGAGCATCATACAACATGAGTGATTACTAAAAAATCTAGACCAGAGGAGTTAGCTTCTTAAATTAGCTTCTTAAATATTAAGTATTAAGAAATAAACATCTCAAAAGGTCATTTTTTTAGTTAAAGAGTTGATAGTACTATCCTGCTAGTATACTGTACTTGCGATAAACAGCATTTTAGAAATGTGGTAGAGGGGGAAATACTTTAATTGAGGCATGATTACATACGTGGAAAAAGGGCTTTTTATAATTGTGTTAATTTTGGATTCTAACAGAGTTAAAAAATAAATGCACAATAAATCCTGGAAACAGTTTGCTCTCACTGTCGTCATGAGATGGCAGGTGGTGTTTGTGTCTGAACACTGAAAGGGCACTTTAGTGGGGAGCAGGGGGATTCATTTTCTTTCTGAATCAGTTGTATTTCCTCTTTGCAGAGTTTAGGCAACCAAACTCTGAGAAGGCAAAAACAATTTGTGTTTTTAAATTCTGAACTCTCATTATAGGCACTGGACATTTTTAGAATTTAAAAATCACTTTGGAATAAGAGTTTGATTTCCAAAAAAGAAAAATAAAAGCTTTCTTGAAAAGGGTTCTTAGACTGCTATACTCTACGTTCAAAAGAGCACATAATATATAATTGGGATTGTGTTTGTGTGTGTTCTAAATATATAGAAAACTATGGTTGGGACACTAGAAAACCGAGAGATTAGTAGACAGTGATAATGATAATAATAGCTAAATTATTGTGTAAGTACTGGGTCCTGGGCAAAGTCCTTTACATTCATCCTCTATTTAGTCTTCAGAAGTCAGTTCTCTTTTTCCCTAACAGTTTTGCAGGTGAGGAAATTGAGACTTAGAAAGGTTGAGTAAATTTGTTCATAGTTACCTGACTACTTAAATGTCAGAGCTGAATTACAGGATTACAAGCCAGTCTATTACTGTAGAGCCCAGGACCTTAAACATTGCCCTTCATATAATTAACACATTCAAATAAAGACAAACATAGACCTCAAGATTTGGTTTTTAGTGGGTCATTCAGAAAACATGAATGCCTTCTTAAAGGTCTAGTCTTTTCAATTAACTGGTATACCTGTTTTAGTACATTTCTGAACAGCCTGACTTTTCAAGTGCTACAAAAGTATGTATGTAGGTAGATATGGGGGTGTGGATACATACACACCCATATATGTGTATGTCTGCAGATACACACGTGTGTGTTTAGGACCAAACTCCTATAAGGCATGTTAAGTATGAAGGTTCTCCATCTAGTGTAAAGAACTCTAAATCGGAAAGACTGAAGACCCGAGTTTAAGTTCATACTCTGCCTCTGGTTACCAATGTGACCTTAGGCAAGTCATTTGCTTCCATAGACTGTGCTTTCCTTATTTGTAAGATTAGGGGGTTTGAGTGGATAATTTTTAGGGTCTTTTCTAACATGATGTAAGGAATAAAAATTATGACTATAAATAATAATACTTTTGCATGACTATGTAAAGACTACTAAAACAAAATTTATACTTCAGACCATGCTACACTTTATATTTCTTAGCCTATGCTTTAGTATGGGTTCTCATCAACTGCCCGAAAGACAAATTAGGTAAAGTAGCTGATAAGTCTTTATGAGTTAGGTAACTTTATGAGTTAGGTATGAGTTAGGTAACTTTATGAGTTAGGTAACTCATAAAGACTTATCAGCTACTTTACCTAATTTGTCTTATACTGCCTTAACATTTCTTCATATTTACCTCTTAAAATGTTGGAGTTATGGGATAGTGCCTGTTCCTGCTTTTGCAAACCATTCATTTGGTGGCTAGCACAAGAAACTCTTCTGAAGCAATCTGCATTGGAGTTTTCATTCAGCTTGTATTTTTTATTATTTTTATTTTTTCATTGTTACCTGAGGATGTGTTCATTGCTTTTAGAGAGAAAGGAAAGGAGAGGGGGAGAGAGACAGAGAGACATTGATGTGATAGAGACATTGATTGGTTGCCTCGTATACATGCCCGACTAGAAATCGAACCCACAGCCTAGGTATGTGCCCTGACTGTGAATCAAACACACAGCCTTTTGGTATGTGGGTTGATGCTCCAACCAACTGAGCTACCTGGCCAGGGCTCAATCTGCATTAGAACTTTCATTCAGTTTTAGGTCCCTAACTGTTATCAGAACTTGGTTGGAACTTTGTAATTCCCCCAAAGGAATCTAATAGTTTTTCTTTTGAATATTGTGGAGCCCTGTATATAGGTTCAGTTTGGTTGAAATATTTCTTTAAATGTCAAAATGTCAAATACAACATGTAATAGTCCCTATCACTATGGATTTTGTATGCCCAATGAGGAGTACTCCTTACAACCCTTAAGAAATGTGATGAAAGGGAAGAGCAGAGTGTTTACCTTGCACTTCTTACCTACCGCCAGTTGAATTTTTCTGCCTTAGGTATCAGTGCATTCAGATCCACTGTGTAGGCCACTTAGAGATTTCATGCTTAGTCCCCATTTTCTTGCAAGACTGGAAAATTAAATGAATTTTGTTGGGATTTATTTGATTATTGCTTTTACTGTTTCTTTCAACATTTGAAGATATCCATTCAACAAATATTGGGTTGGCCAAAAAGTTCATTTAGTTTTTTCCATACGATGGCTCTAGGGGTGCTTAGTTGTCTTTAACTTCATTTGACACAATTTTGTTAGATTGTGTTGTGACAGCTGTCATATCAACATGTATTTAAAAAAGTACTTATCAGTAAAACCATTTTAATATTGAAGATGGAAGAATATATGCAACATTTTTGGTGTATTTTGCTTTATTATTTCAGGAAAGGTAAAAACATAACTGAAACACAAAAGAAGATTTGTGCAGTGTGTGGAGAAGGTGCTATGACTGATCAAACATGTCAGAAGTGGTTTGCAAAGTTTCTTGGTACTGTTGACACTTTGGCAAATAATTCTTTGCTGTGGGGCTGCCTTATGCATTGGGAAATGTTTAGCAGCACCCCTGGCCTCTACCCACTAGAAGCCAATAGCAGGAGGTAGCTGACATATTCAAAATATCCAAGTCAGTAAAGTTGTTGGTGAAAATGAAAAATTTTATTTTATGGAAGAAACAAAATGGACTTTTTGGCCAACCCAGTGTTTGTTGGACCCTTCTGTGTGTCACTCAGTGTCCAGGTGTTGGGACTGGAACTGCAAAGATGAATAATTCCATTATTCAAATATTTCATTCCATTATTTGAGGGGATATCTACTAGGGAAACAAACATAAATAAAGTGTAGCAGTTTGATAACCACTAAAATAATTAAATACAAGTTGCTGTTGGAACACAGAGATGGAAGGTCCCAACTGCTTAAGGTTTTTAGGAAAAGCTTTTCAAAGATGACAACATTTTGTCTGACTCTTAGCAGATGGGAGGATCTCATTGGAAAGGGTGTTTCAAGAGGAGTTGGGCAAAGTAGGGTGATTTCTATTGCACCCTTACAGAAATGGGACAAAGAGGGGTGCTTTTGATCGTTCCCAGCAAGTTTCGTGAGGTTGAATTTTTTTCATCTCGTGCCTTTCCTCCCCACTTCTTTTTCCTCGCCAGCGCTTTTGAGCTCCTGCTGTATGCGTAGCACATGCACTACAAATGTTCCATTGTGCCCACTGGACACGACGAGGTCTCTGTTGTGTACTAACGTGGATAAATTTGTCAGCATGCATCGAACATCTTTGATTCTTGTGTGGCAGTTTTCCGTCAGCTGTCTGACTTAAAACGCTAATGTGTAAAACTGCCATTTCAAGACTCCAGTTTGATTTCAGCTCTGGATAGCAGACAGTTCTTCTTTGGCCTCACCTACATGAGGCGTGGGGAGCCTGTCTCTTCTGTGTTGCTGAGATGGTGGCAGCGCAGGTCGGAGGGGTAATGTCTCCTGGTGGGACTCTGATGTGTGAGGAGATGGGAGGTTGGGAAGTGGCTTCTGGCATACTGAATTTCAGCTAGGAAAATAGAAATAATAACAAAGCATTATAAATTATTTTAGGCCCTTTGCAAACTTAACTACTTTTTCAAAAATTCTCTGGGAAAATGTGTCCAGAATTATGATTTAGAGATATTTGAAATGTTATCCATATGTAAGCTGGGAATTGTATGTGCCAGTCAGTGTTGATAACTATGTATTATGCCCTGTGGCCAGTGTCATCTTTCTCACAGTGCCTTTTATTGTTGAGTCCAGTCCTCATTGTCTCCTTATCCTTTTCTTCTTCTTCTTCTGTGCTTAGCTTCTGGTAGGGAATGAAAATCCTACTGTCTTTTCCTCCTTCAGAACCGTTTGTAAACCCTTTCCCTCGTACCACCTTAGGTAGGCCTTGGTCATCTCTTTGTTACTTTGAAACTGCTGTGATTTTTTTTTGTCTTTAGATATCTCTTATTACCTCAAGGCAGTTTTTGATGTTGTCACTGAAAGGTGACATTCACCTGTTACTTTGATCTTGAGACTTGAAGGCCCTTTAGTGCAGTGATTCTTAGGATTCTTTAGTATGGTTATTGTCAGTCAGAAACCCAGTCCCTGCTGTAGCAAGCTGCCTTTACTAATGGAATTATGCCACATCCTTCAGATGTTATATGGCAGAGAGAATGCTGTGAACCCCCCTTTTAAAACTGAGATATATTACATACCATAAAATTCACTTTTTGGAAGATTTTATTTATTTATTTTTAGAGAGGAGGAGGGAAGGAGAAAGGGAGAGAGAGAAACATTGCTGTGAGAGAGAAACATGGATTGGTTGCCTCTCATACGCGCCCCAGCCTGGGACCAAACCTGCAACCTCAGGCAAGTGCCTTGACTGGGAACCGAACCTGCAACCTTTCTCCTTGCAGAACAGTGCCCAGCCAACTTAGCCACACCGGTCAGGGCAGTTCACCTTTTTAAAGTGTGCATACCACTGGTTTTTCATATATTCACAAGGCTGTGCAGTGATTAGCAGTGTCTAATTCTAGAACATTTTTATCCCCCTCACCCCTCAGAGAAGCCTTATGCTCATTAGCAGCTACTCTGATTCCCCCTCTTCCCAGCTCCTGGCAACCATTAATCTATTTTCTGTCTATGGATTTGTCTCTTCTGGGCATTTCGTATAAATGGAACCATATACTATGTCACATGGCCTTTTGTGTCTTTTACTTAGCATAATGTTTTCAGGGTTCATCTGTGTTGTGCATGTATCAGTCTTTCATTCTTTTTTATGGTTGAATAATATCACATATGGATATACCTCATTTTTTAAACCCATCCATCAGCTGGTAGGCATTTGAGTTGTTTCTACTTTATTTTTTCTACTGTATATTTTTTTCACTTTAATGTACAAAAATGTATGAGTAGAAACAAAAACAAATTAAACGTTATTACATTTGGGTACACCACTATCTAGTTCTTCATATCAACTTTACTATTCAAGCAATAGAAAGCAGGTGGCAACTTAGGGGATGGGAAAGAGATAAAACAAAACAAAAAAAACCCTTTTCTGTCATGTTCATTCTGTACTGTGTAGACGGTTTCCTTCACTTCTCCACTGTGTAGGAATTCAGTTGTACATTATGTAAAATTGAACCAGCTCAAAAAGCTGAGGGAGGCTGGAAACGATGGGTCCATATCCTGGTACATTGCCACACAGTTCAAACAGTGGTGCGGCCCAGGTTTTCATTGTTAGGGACTGCAAGCAAGGCTTTCTCTCGAAGTTGAACAAAAACAACTTCTTACTGTTCCTTCAGTTTTGTAATATATGCAGGAATACGTGGGTACTGAGGAGGTTCAGAATTTGCCTCTACTAGTCACTAAATCACTCCTGAGTCTCCATGCTTTCCTCCTCCTCTCCTTGAGGTGGTTCTTCTATATTCTCTTGTTCCTCCCCTTCCTTCTTCTCTGGTGGCTTCTCATAAGCCTTTTCTGAAGGTGTCACTATCACTCCATCCCAGGTAGATATTTCAGAAGTAAGATAGCTGGCATCACCCTCCTGGCCAAGGATCTTCTTAAAGCCACCATGTGAGAGGATTCGAATCAGAGTCTGTGCAGTGAAGCAGACCATGGCCTGCTGTTCCTGCTGTAAGGCAGTCATCCTGACCCAGTCTTGCAGGACTGCATCTTGACGACCTAGTATCTCTGTCATTAAGGGTTTTAGTCCTTCAACTTCATTTCTCTGGGTTAAGTTCACCACCAGGCAGTTTGAAGGAAGTTGGTCCCAGCTATAGTCGTAACACATGGGGTAGCAGGTACTCATGTCTGATCACAACCTCTTTTGTAGTTCTCATTCCAGTTTTATCAGATTCCTCCCTCACGTGTTGCAACCTGGCTGCAGCAGAGTTCTCCTACTCACAGAGGGGCTCTTTTTTACTAACGGTGTAATTGTTAAAGGGGCACAGGGTGATCAGTCGCTCCAAGCTGAGGGAGGGAGGGGCTTGGTGTGCTGGATGTAATTGTTGCTTCCAGATGTGTTGGTTCCTTGGGGCCAGCTGGCGATTTGTGGTCTGCAGGCTGTTGGGCAGCACCATGGGCATGCTGGTCATGCTGTGGAGTACTGGCGGGGAGCAGGCAGGGAGAGAGGCAGGCAGATTGTTCCCGTGCGGCGGTGGTTATCTGCTTCCCCCTTAGCACAAGAGGAGCTGCTTTCTACTTTTGGGCCATTATGGATAATGCTGCTGTGAACCTTCATGTGCTAGCTGTTATGTGGAGATATGTTTTCATTTCTCCTGGGCGTATACACAGGTATGGAGTTACTGGGCCATATGTTTGTTCTATGTTTAGATTTTTGAGAAATTATCAAACTTTTTCAAAGCATCGGAGAACCACTTTTAAGTACCTTTACCTCGACTCTGGTTAAGTACCAATTTCTTTGTCCTTTGTGTATAAGACGCAATTAGCTGTCTTTATTCCTAGGATAATGTTCCCACTGTGTTTTATCCTAATGATTCTGAAATACAGAATAATACAACACTTCCTTCATCAAGTCAGACCACCATTCTGAACTTTTTCTCAGGCAGCATCTTGTGCTAGAAAATGTTTTCCCTCTCCTGAAATAGGTTCTAACATTTAGCCTTTGAAATCCTAACTACATTATATTAACATACAACTTGGATAATTCCGTCTTCACTCATCACCCCACAAAACATAGTCCTTTATAGATGTATTATGTAACTACTTCAGTATATATGTGGTAATGTTTATACGTCCTTTGGGTCTTTCTGGTGAATGTTTATGAGTTAGATATTGTAGATTTCCTTTAGAGCAGTAATTGCATTCCCCTGAGTTCCTGGCATGTTGCCAAATGTTGACAGGTTTTTAATACTTTTTTATTTGTGGTGTACCTGAAGTTCATATTTGAAAATCTTCTATTTAAACTTGCTAAAATTAAAAACTCTCACATATTGTAGTAGAATAGAAAAGCAGTACCTTGTGAAAATACCAAGAAAAGCAAAGTTTGATTGGTTGGCTGTATTGATACCAGGAACATAACTGAACAAAACCAAAGCCAAAGGTAGAGGCAAACTTTGTTAATTGGCTGAACAAAAAAAGACCTGGGAGAACTTCTGGTCAAGATGGTGGCATAGGTAAAAATGGCTCACCTCCTTACATAACCACAGCAAAATTACAACTAAAATATAGAACAAACATCACTCAGAACCATCAGAAATCAAGTTGATTGGAAGTCTGAGAGCTTTGGAATTAAAAAAACCACCTCTGTCCAGAAAGGTAGGAGGGGTAGAGACACTGAATAGGCTAGTTCCATATCCATGTGTGGTGGATAAAAATTCAGGAGGGATATCTTGGAAGTGAGGAGTCCCAGCCCCACAGCAGGCCCCCACAACCACAGTTCCAATGCCAGGAACACAAGTCCCCATAACTTCTTCCTGCAAAAAACAAGCAAGGATCGAGTCAGTGGAAGAAAATTATGGAGTCCCTTGCAGTTCCTCTTAAGGAACCTTGTATAGCCTTACTCAGACTCACTCCCTCTAAGCATCAGCACTGGGGTAGCAGCTTGAAAGGCACCAGTAGCGTACAAGTAGGAATTCAAGTGTCTGGTATCAAGGCAAGAGCAAGGGAACAGCTTCCTCCCAGACAGAAAGGTGGGCAGAGGCCAATGTCCCTTTTCTGAACCCTCCCCACAAAGAGCCACAGAGCCTGCAGGCTGTTACTATATCTGAGACTCCATCAACCTGGCTAACACTGTTTGCCCTGCTCTGGAGATCCCCAGAGACTCCATCCCACCGAACTTACAGGCCCAACCAGGCTGCTTTTCCATATGAATGGCTGGTGTTGGCTCATGCTTTACAACTTCTTAAATCCTCTCGAACAAGCAACAGCCAGCCTCAGTGACTCCCTAGTCCCTGTATCTCTTGCTAAGTAGCCCCAGGCCTGGTACTAGCAGCAGACTGTTTATATTCACAGCTTGGCTTCACCTGGGAATCACCAAGCCCAATGCAAGTAGCAGTCATCACAGATTGCTTTATAGCTTAGTCAGGGTAGCAAAACACAGATGGGGGCAGGCTTTGGCCTGCACCACCTGGGAAAACCCAGAGCTTGTACACCTTGTAGACAGCTACAGACCACTTTGGAGCACCATCACCCTGCCCCTGCACAGCTGAGCTGATCCTCCATGGTGGGTGGAGACTGTAGTCAGTGGTCACAACCAGTTCTTGCAGCTGACTGGCCTAGGTAAATTCCTTCCACTGACCTGCCAGCAGCAATCAAGACTGAACTACAAGAAGAGGGTGTAGTGTACTCAGCCCACACAAAGGGAATACCTTGAATACCCAGTGTAGGGGATAGAGGAGACTGTGCCTCTGGACCCTATAGCATACCTACTACAGTAGGCCAAGCTACTGAGGCAAAGAGTCAATCTACTAGACGCAGAGTTCAAAACACTGATTATAAGGATGCTCAAGGAATTTAGTGAGGACCTTGATGGCATAAAAAAAGATCCACTCAAAAATGAAGGATACATTAATTGAAATAAAGAACAGTTTATGGGGAAACTACAAGGGGGAGTGGATGAAGCCTTGAATCACATCACTGATTCGGAACATAAGGAAGCAAAAAATAACCAATTAGAACAACAAGAAGAAAAAAGAATCCAAAAAAACAAGGATAGTATAAGCAGCCTCTGGGATAACTTCAAGCATTCCAACATTCGCATCTTAGGGGTATCAGAAGGAGAAGAAAAAGAGCAAGAAATTGGAAATCTATCTGAAAAAATAATGAAAGGAGACTTCCCTAATTTGGTGAAGGAAATACACATGCAAATCTAGGAAGCACACAAAGTCCCAAACAAGATGGATGCAAAGAGGCCCACTCCAAGACACATCATAATTAAAATGCCAAATGTTAAAGATAAAGAGAGAATCTTAAAAGCAGCAGGAGAAAAGCAGTTAGTTACTATAGGGGAGTCCCCATAAGACTGTCAGCTGACTTCTCAAAAGAAACTTTGCAGGCTAGAAGGGACTGGCAAGAAATATTCAAAGTCATGTAAAACAGGGACCTAGAGCCAAGATTGCTCTACCCAGCAAAGCTGTCATTTAGAATTGAAGGGCAGATAAAGAGCTTCCCAGACAAGAAAAAACTAAGGGAGTTCATCATCACCGAACCATTATTATATGAACTGTTACAGGGACTTATTTAAGGAAAAGAAGATCAAAACTATGAACAATAAAATGGCAATAAGCACATTCCTATCAACAGTCGAATCTAAAAACAAACTAAATGAACAAGAAGAACGGAGACAGATTGCGGATATGGAGAGCATTTTCATGGTTGCTGGATGGGAGGGTGGTATAGGGTAATAGGTAATGAGGTGAGGTAATTAAGAAGTACAAATAGATAGTTACAGTGTAGAGGATGTAAAGTACAGCATAGGAAATGGAATAGCCAAAGAACTTATAAACATGACCCATGACCATGAACAATGATGTGGGGATTGCCTGAGGGAGTTGGGGGTGCTGGGTGAGGGTGGCAAATGGGGAAATATTGAGATAACTGTAATAGCATGATCAATAATATTTTTTTAAAAAGAATTGTGGCCCTGGCTGCCGTAGCTCAGTGGATTGAGCATGGGCTGCAAACCAAAGGGTCGCCAGTTTGATTCCCAGTTAGGACACATGTCCGCTTTGTGGGCCAGGTCCCCAGTGGGGGCTATGTGAAAGGCAACCACACATTGCTATCTCTTTCTCTCTTTCTCCTTCCCTTCCCCGCTCTAAAAAGTAATAAATAAAATATTTTAAAAATATTTTTTTAAAAAATTGTGTATTTGAAAAAATGAGCCTCTACAAAGATTAAAGTATTTTTTGAAGTATTTCTTATAAATTAATCAGTTTAAATGGAAATCAAACCCGTATTTCTAAATTTAAAATATAATTAGTTTCTTAACCAGAATTGGCATTTAATTTTGTTTAAATCCATGATCATTTCATTTCATATTTAGAGCTTACTTTCTTTATGTGAATAAAAAATTGCTTACGTTAACTATTATTCATGGTAACTCAGTTACTCATCTCTCTAGGCAAGGTCTTTAAAATCTGTAACTTTGTTATAGCCCATGAATTCAAACAAATAATCACCCGAAGGGAGGAATTCTTTACATCACGATGCAGAGCCTACCCTGGATGCTTCTGTACACCCGAGTTGTACATTGTTTAGAGAACTAAAGGCATCAAAAAACCCCAAACTTGTCCATCATTGGAATTATGGCTTATATTAAATAAGTCATATTTTGGGAGAAAGAAGAGGTAGGCATTAAAAATTATTTTTATAAGGCTTTTCTTTAAGAAAGGCCAATATATCATGTGAAATTTTAAATTCATATAGAATTCATACATTTGTTTCCCTTTTTTTTTTCTTTATGAAAGAATCTCTTAAAGTACATGATTTCTCTTGGTGTATTTATCATGTGACTTTGCAAAAAATTCTGTTTATACATAGTTTCCAAGAAAATGTCAAGCACAAAGTAAGGCATATATGTAATTTGTTTCCTAATACTGCCTTAACATTGAAGATACTTTTAAAAATAAAATTAAATCATTTAAATATTTCCATTTCATTATAGTTTCTTTTTAGCTATAGTTTTTACTTTTGGGGGGGTAAATTTGTATATTCGTAATTCATTTGGTAGCTGTTTACCAAATGTCTGTAATATGCCAAGTTTTATGCCAGCTATGAGCAATTCAGCAGTTAATAGCCCATGGTCCTTAGGGAACTTAAGACTTTTGAGGAGCACAGGCAAGTAAACAAGGTATAATATAGTGGGATAGAGCTGCGATAGGTAAATTTATGGGTTGCATTGGGGTACCTAATCTGCCCTTGTGGGCTCAAGGATGATATTTCAGTTATGACTTGAAAGGTAATTAGAAGCTACCCAAATGACTGGCAGTAAATAAGAGTGAGTGAGGTAATAGTGCAGGAGTTACAGTACAGGCTGGAAGGGTAGCATCTGGCTTCAGAATTTCTTCATATAGTACAGGAAGGGGTACAGTCTGGTTGAAAAGGGAGTGTTATAGGGGGTTGGATGATGTGTAGTAAACAAATGTCAACTTAAATTGTTTATTTGAGGTTATTTTGCTTGTATAGGGGAGGTTAAACTTCTCTCCAGTATCCTTTGGAACCA
>PVKM010018859.1:0-24689 GCA_004027735.1 Carollia perspicillata | reverse complement strand
CATAGACTTGGACATTTACTTAATGCCAGCACCCTTCACTAGACTGTGCGTTCTGTAAGGTGAGAGACCGTGGCTTTTGGCTTGTGATTTAGTCCTGTGTTTCTAACAGATATGGAACACATAAGCAAAAACAGTCATTCAATTAATTGGTCACAGTGGCGTTTTAATCTACATTTTCACTTTTCGACAATATATGTCCTCTTAGAATCAGCGTCAAAATTCCTGAATTAGTGTTGGCCTCACACACTCAGACCTATCAGAGTGTTGAAGAAAACCCGTTAATCTGTTTGATGAATAAGAGCCCCTTACCCTGGAGTGCTGATGAGAGAGTGTGAAGAAGGAACCGTCCCGCTCAGTGGGGCTCGTTCCTGTTGACAAGCCACTGAGCTACACCGAACTTCTGGCTTTTGCAATTTAACCCAGGGAGGCTGGAACAGATTTCTAATTTTCAAGCTGAGCTGCAAGATTTCTATGATGGTTCCGCAGAAACCAGGATCCCTGAGTGGGCAGGGATCGGCCCCCTTCTCTTACACCAGAATCATTCCACCCTTCTCTGATTTGACTCTCAAATACTCTGACTCCATATATAATTATCTGTGGATGCTGTTGTCTAGGCCCTGAAAATGGATGAAAATGTCCTTGTGTTCACCTTATCACCTCAAGTGTCTGATGTGATAAACACGGCTGAGTGCAGTTGTATTCCTTTCTACCATGCAGAAACATTTTGTTTCTGGTCTAACAAAAAAAAAACAAACAAACAAAAAAAACTAACAGAATACGCAGTGGAAGCATGTGCTTAGACTTTGTTTGGATATTATGTAAACTATACTGAAGTGTTAACACCATTCTGAAAAGAATATTAGAACCATATTTTTTAAATGGGGGGGTGGAGTGTTGAACTATAAAACCGCCAGGGAAAGGAAAGGGCAAAAGACAGCTGATCCCTCCCGGTCTTAGTCATTTAACACTTACTCTGAAAGGCATATAAAGGTTAACAAGTGATTACGTGTCATTTATACATAATCTGGACATACATATTCATGCCTTGTTCTTAATATTCAGCATTTCTTGGTAGGATCCCTTCAGGACATCACAGGATCAGCCTTTAAAATCACTGTGCTACATAATGATATGTGTGCAGTTTGCGTCTCAATTAGGCACACGGGAAGCTGGGGTTTCCCGTGCACGGGTAAATCAGGAGGTGATGCCCAGGCTCCGCTGTGCTCACGGGAGGCAACATGCTGCCGATGTGGGGGATGCAAGGTTGTGAGGTCCAAGAACAATACACTACGATGTCACCTCTGCTGGACATCGGAGAACTCGAACCGTGCAGGCTGATGTAGCTTCCAGTAAGAAGGCTCACAGATGCATGTATTTTGAGGAGAACCAACCCAAACACCAACCCAACAACAATCGCTACCCTTCTCTTTCTCTTCCTCTGGTATCGTTTCAAACAACCTTAACATGTTCACGTTTTGTGGACACAATCTCCTATGACCACATTTACTTGGGCAGGAAGAAGGTTTATTTCCGGAAACCAATCTTTCAAATATTGCTGATACCATCCGGGGATGACTCAGCGAAGAAGGACTCCGAGCATGGTGTAGGCTTTATCTCCGATGTGGACCCTGAGTCTCAATACTTAGAGCCTTGTACATGGGAGAAACACATGGTGCAGAATTCATTCCGGGGTGATTCTACAAGGACTTAGGAGTCCTATTTCCCTTCAGTGAAGAATTAATGACATGATGCCCAAGGCCAAGGACATGTAGCACAGAAAGCAACTCCAGCAGGTCTGGCAGAGTAGGAATGGGAGGTAAGCTCACTCAGACAGGTGTGGGACCCAAGTCCAAGAAACTGAGGCAGTAAGAAGGGGTATGAGTTTGAGAATGTAGCCTTGGATTTCCAAGTTAAACGTAAGTTTTAATGTTTGCTGCTACCCACTAGATGTGTGACCTTGGAAGCATACTTACCCTCTCTCACCTGGTTTCATCAGCTATAAACAGGGATGTTCTACCTGCACCTTCCAGTTGGGGGGAAGACCGCATAAGGTGAGCCGCCAAATGTGCTTCCCAGAACTTGTATTTATGTATTGATACCCAAACATTTATGTTATCCATCCACACAGTAGGTGCTGGGATCTAATGGCAAGAAAACACAAAGTGTGAATTTTAATGGAGTTTAAATTCTAGAGAGATAAGTATAAAGGACACATGGGCAAAAGCTAAGAGGGGGTGGAAATGGGAGGGAGGTGGGGAGCACTGGAGCGGGGTGGACTGGGACGGGAGTAAACGACAGAAAACTGTACTTGAACGACAATTAAAATAATTTAAAAAATAAAAAATAAATATAAATAAATAAATTCTAGGGAGATAGACAGTAAATAACATCCATAAGGATACATACCCAAAGGCAAGTCCAATTTAAATGGGATGTTTGTAGAAAAGTCCAGGGGAAAATGACAGAGAATATTCAATATTTTAGTTTTATGGCGAGAAGATGCCAGATCCGGGGACAGTGATAAGGAGGACATTTGAAGTGGTACAGGGTGAGAACCAAGTGGGGGTGGGGGGTGATGAAGAAAGATGCCCTGGGGTAGAATTGAGTTGACATTTGAAGAATGCGTTAGAGTCAGTTACCTTGAAAAGGCAGCACAAAGTTGAAGAAGAGCAGCCTACACCCCCGTGGAGAAGATGGCAGAAGAGAGACGCCTGGGCTGGAGAAGGCAAGGTGACCTCCTCCAAACTGTGAGAAAGCCAGGGTGACGGGGGTGTGGAGCCAACAGGTGGCTTCTCCACGTCCCGTGCTACACAGATTCTGGTGACTAACGCTGACACTCATTTTGGTAGTCAGAGTCCGCTCTCAGCAGAGGCCCCCAATAGGTGTAGCATTATACGAATTAATTTTGCCGAATAATATCATGAGCTTGAGAGTCTTGCTTCCATCCGGGTGGGATCGGTACCAAGAACTGGAGGATGAGACATTAGCTTCAGTGGAATAAGCAACCAACTTTTCTTTGGAGTTTACCTACAGTCAATTATGCCAAGAATGGATATGGGTGGGTGGGGAAACAGGTTTGCTGTTTATGTATTTGATATTTAACGAGCATCACGTGTGGTTAAATACGAACTGCAGTGGCTTACTTTAAAAATTGTGGAATGTGATTGCTTGGTTTCTGGTAATACTTTGTAAACTTGAAATAAGAATATTAGGTAACATTTCAGACCGTTTGCTATATGCCATGCACCATAATAAATGCTTTCCAGAATGATTTCATTAATTCTGTGAATAACACAGTGGATTAGACACACATTGATGCATTTTACATATAAGGAAGCTGAGAATTTTAAAGTTCGGAATTGACAGAGGAACTTAGCTGGTACCAAACGGAGCAGGGTTGGGAATGCAGTGTTAACAGTTATGCCACACTACCTACCTGTTTCAATATAGATGTTCTTTTATAAACTGTCCTTTTATGCATCGTACATGACCAGGCGGGCTCACTTGCTCTGGCTTTCGGCTGCCTTTCTCCACTCTGCCTTAAAAGCTCTCTCTTTCTTCTTCCTTGTTTTCTGTCTTTCCTGATCTTTTCCATCCCTGCCTCTCAAAAATTTCCTTGACCCTTTGTGCCTGGCACGTTTAAAGCCCTCATTTCCACTGCTCCGTGGGACATTTTTGCACCTCACTTCATGTCTCCCCTGATTGGCGTCCCCTTCTCTGTGTTAGTAGCATCTCGGTTTGACTTTCTCAGCTCGGTGCTTCAGGCACAGGACCTTCTCTCTGATCACCTGCAGGAATCTCTCCTTGGCCACCTGTACTGGCGAGCTGAAGAATGGTCCCTTCCTTATCCACATCAGTATTGTGAAGTCTAGTCACCGTTCTGGGTATCCTTGACAGCATGGGTCTGGAATAAAAGCTAAGCCCCAAATTCCAAAAATAGATTTCAAGTATAGATTTAAATAAAATGAAACATATCAATTTTCAACTACTTGTTTCAATTACTCCAAGGGAAATGAGCTCAGTCGTTTTTCTTTTTCATGTCAAAAACTTAAAATAGAATCAAAATATGTATGAACTGGTATTAACAAAGTAGCTTCAAAAGCACCCAACTAATTTATTCAGAGTGACAAGTGAAATTGATATTCAAGTACTCTGCTTTTTGAAGTCTATTTTTCTCCTGTTCGAGATGGAAGCAGGTGATTCCAAGAAAGCAATTATAATGTACAAATGAGTCCAAAGTTTTCAAAATAATTAAATAAAAATTCTCTCCTGCCCCCAATCCCTTCCCAGTGAAATTTGTTGCTACCTCATTTGACGGCTTCATAATTTTCAGTACAAGACCAATACCAACAAGAGGAATGTGACAAGAACCTCTAACAGAGAGTTCAAGTAGGCTTGGTGATGCATGTGTGATAAATACCATATTTTTTGGACTATAAGATGCACATTCCCCCCCAAACTTGGGAGGAATAATGGTTGTAAATGCTGCTGTTGAGTTCTGTTTACATTTACATTGGTGAAATATTATGTTATTTGTGTTACTAAGTATTTTACCACATTTTACTTCAAAAAATTTTCCCCTATTTTCCTCCTCTAAGACCTGGGTGCATCTTATGGCCTGAAAAATAAGGTACTTACTGGCCCCCAAGGATTTGTAAATGTGTATGTAAGATCACACCTTTGTCTTCAATGTCATTAGCAAAATGTCCTGCCAAACGTATCTGCCTGTTTTACTTTTCTTCATAAAAGTAAAACTAGATCTGTATACTACTAGATTGTTTTCTTTAATAATTGTGCTGAATTTATTGAGGTGACATCAGCTAATAGGATCATATAGGCCTCAAGTGTGTGTTTCTATGATATTCTAAAAAGAAAGAAGTGAAACTAAAAAGATTTCAAAAGACTTAACCTTGACACGGCACTTGAGATTCGTACTGGAGGAAGGTGTAAGAAAGAGAGAACAGGGATGAGGCGGGGGATGGAGAATGATGAATGAGCGGGAGCTCAGGGGGGTGTAAGGGGAGCTAAGGGGACTTGATCGAACAGCACAGCTGGAGGGGGGCTGGGATGGGCAGGGGCCCAGACCCCCACAGCGTCCACTCTCTTCCTGCCCTGTTCCACACACTACATCATTCTCATCTCACTCATGCCAGCCATGCCTGCCTTTGGGGGTTTCCAGGGTTGTTTTGGCTCAGGATGCTCTTCTCCTTGACTCTGCATTCCCTTCTACATTGTCTTCCGTTCTTTACTTCTCGCTGTGGGCTACCCTACTCACCCAGCTGAAAACGATACTGTAGCCATATCCCCTTCTCCAACCACGAACCTGCCGAACTCCCGACATGCAGGGGCGAGCAAAAGTGAGTTTACAGTTGTAATACAAAAAAAGAATACAATAATCCATAGTAATCCATAATCCATAGGAATACAAGAATAAACTTTGTGTTTCGTGTTACCACAACTGTGGAGCTACTTCAGCCCACCCTGTAATGGCCCCGTGCTATTATTTCATAGTGACTTGTGCCTATTATATCATGTACCTGTTCATGCTGTGAGAGGTTAAACATGTTGAGAAATAAAAGAAAATACAAACAGCCCTGGCTGGCGTAGCTCAGTGGATTGAGCGGGGGCCTGCGAACCAAACGATAGCGGTTCGATTCCCCATCAGGGCACATGCCTGGGTTGCAGGCCAGTTCCCAGCAGGGGACGCATGAGAAGCAACCCTACACTGATATTTCTCTCCCTCTCTCCTTCCCTTCCCCTCTAAAAATAAATAAATAAAATCTTAAAAAAAAGAAAATACAAACGGATACTATAAGGACAGGAGTAACTTTATGCTTTTTTGATTCTGGGAGGAGAGAGGGATGGAAGAAAAGGATAAGGTGAATCACTTTGTTTTTTAATTAAAACAACAGGAAAAGGGACAAGTGGGAACAGGAAACCCAGTACTTGAGATGATGAAGAAGGAATATGTGAAAGAAAACTCGCTATTGCTTCCTAATAAACCAGAGTAAGCAGATGTCCGAGAGGAACGTGTCGTGTTCAGATCCTGAAAATGTGGAGGGCATCGACGTCTGTGTCTCCCAGTCATTCGGTTTTATTCACAAAAGCGAAATGTGGTCCAGACGTTCTGAGCACGTGGCTGCTGGCTGGATCGCACCACCAGTTGGGTTCATGAAGAGACAGTAATTTTCCGTTTATGAACTATGGAAAACACACACTGGATTCACAGCTCTTCACATCCTCGTGTTTGTTTCACACGCGATCACCTGCTCAAGCTTGTCACCTGCAGGACCTTGTGATGCTTGTGAATCGGTCACCTCAGCTCTGCCTTTCGCAACACCATAGGGCATTCCTTCCTTGCTGTGGATCAAAACTGCAAATAAAAAGGGAGTCCAAAAAATCCAAATATTGGCTTTAACTTATCTGTTTTATTTAATCAGAGGAGACATGGAACAGCCACTAGGCTGCTCTGGACTATTGGGTCTGTGAGAGTCCCAGGGAGGTTCTGCCGTTTACAGACGGGATGAAGACATCCGAGGGGCAGGGTAGCTTCCCCGAGCACAAACGGACAGCAGAGGACCCAACCCCCCGCTGGACGGATCCAGAACCTGGCTGTGTGTCTCTGACAGACCCTGGCAGACCATTTAAGTGTGGGATCTCATGTAAACCCCATTTTTCTGTTTTGAAAGAGACATCTGGAGGGGAAGGTATATTACAGGAAATCCGTCACTTTTCTGCTTTTCCCAGATTGGCACTTCTGTGATTTAATTATTCTATTAACAGTGTGGCAGATGAGAATATATACAATTAGTTTTCTTTTCTCCTCACAATCTTTAAACAAGGTGAATTCAAATATACAGGGTAGGACAAAAGTAGTGTTACAGTTTGTATGAAAAAATGATACAATAATTAATAATAATGCAAGAATAAGTGTATTCTGCATATTCACAACTGTAAACGTACTTTTGCCTCATCATGTGTGTTATATATATAGAAGTACATACACATACACATATATGTATACATATATACATGTATATAATACTGTTGATTTCCTCTGATTTTACCACAAATCTTTGCTGCCCACATACTGTGTTGCCTGGTAGCAGCATTTGATTGGATGTGGTCTTGTCAGGGCCAGGCTGGGAACTTTTCCTGACTTTCAAGGACAATTTATGATTGTTTGGAAACACACATTTCTCCTACAGCTATAACTTGTGCCAAAACGACCCCACCCACTCAAGTTATAACCCCAAATGGATCACTGGGTTGGCCAAAAAGTTAGTCCGGGTTTTCTTCCGTAAGATGCCTCTAGCAGCACTCAGTTGTCTTGAATGTCATTCAAACAGTTTTGTTGTACTGTCTCGTGACAGCTATCATATCAGTGTGCATTCAAAAAGGTCAAAATTGGTGAATTTTTGTGTAGCCATCTTAATATTGAGGGTGGGAAAAATATGGAGCGTTTTCAGCATATTATACTTTATTATTTCAAAAAAGGTAAAAATGCAAAAAAAGATGTATACCATCTATGGAGAAGGATCTGTGATGGGTCTAACGTATGGGAAGTGGTTCGCGAAGTTTCTTGCTGGGCTTTCTCACTGGATGATGCTCCATAGTCGGGTAGGTCATGGGAAGCTGAGGTGATCAAATTGAGACATTAATTGAGAACAATCAACATTAGACCACACAAGAGATACCCAACATACTCAAAATGTCCAAATCAATAAAGTCATTGGTGAAAATGAAAAATGTGTCCTGTATTATTGTTTTAATTCTTCTTTCAAAGATTTTATTTATTTATTTATTAGACAGAGAAAGGGAGGGAGAAAGAAAGGGAGAGAAACATCAATGTGTGGTTGCCTCTCGAGCTCCCCACTGCTGGGGACCTGGCCCACAACCCAGGCATGTGTCCTGACTGGGAATCGAACCAGTGACCCTTTTGTTTGCAGTCCGGTGCTCAATCCACTGAGCCACACCAGCCTGGGCAATGTGTCTTTTATTTTCTGGAAAAAAAACTGAGTGGACTTTTTGGCCAACCCAATATGCCATGTGTCTGAAAAGAAGTTATTATTTTGTTTTCTGGTTCACAAAACATCACCCTGTATACTTATACATCAATGAATTTCAAAGGGAGAGTACGCTTACGGTTAGCGAACTTAGGCGAGGATAACACAGTGAAGAAAAGACCTATGAGACAGCCAACATTTTGCAATTTGACGGGAGCTAAATTAGTCATTTTAAATGTCATTCTATAGAATGTCACTGAGAATGAGTAAACAAGTTAATTAGTTTGGTTTTCTTTGTTTCTTCTTACACTAAATCCAGCCAAACAAAATGCGATTCCGAAAGCGGGGAAATAAAGGACAGCAAGGAAAAGCTGTTTATCTCTCCCAATCCTAAATTTCCTGGTTCGGGGTCTGTCCGTTCAGAGGCTGCTGGTAACGTGCTCACTCGAACACAAATGCGGTTACCATGAAAGGCTCAATATTCAGATTAACCGCTTTTCTGCACCTCACCTCTTTTTAGTTTGAACTTGGAATCTCCTCCTCGTCCGGACCACTAACGAGAAAATCCTCGCTTATGAATTCAGTTCAGAATGGGAGCAGTTTCCCCCCGCCCCCCGCCTCTCTCTTTTTGCATAATGTCGGCTTTGAAGTCAGGCAGTCCAAGAAAGTGATTGATCTCGCCCAAGTTCATAACTTTTTCAAAGTACCGCCGATATCATTAAATTTTAATTAACCCTTTGAGCTCCTTCTATGATGTAAAGATGAGGGAACATCAAAGGCTCATGTGTTGGAGCAGCAGTAGCCTCTTCCTTCTGTGCTCACGTTGCTTTTTTTGGAAGACCTCAAAGATGCTGATATTTCTATGAGGTCTTGACTCTGTGTGTGTGTGTGTGTGTGTGTGTGTGTGTGTGTGTGACATTGTTACACTTTCGTGGGACTAGAGCAAAATCTGTTGTTAGTCTTTCAAAGCTGGTTATTTAAGCATTGCTGTGTTAAGAGCTGGGAAGTGGAGTATCTTTCTGCCTCTTCTGCATTGAGCATTGTAATCAAGGAGTCTGTTTAAAATGTCACTCCATTTGTATCTTCTTGTGGTGGTGTCCTTCCCCAGCTCTCATTCACAATTAATCTTACTTCCACCTTCCGACTCAATGTGTAATATTCCGCGTGTGGTCTTGGAAAGTATTACAGTTACCTTGAAACCTACTGGATGAAGAAACGAAGGTAGCAAAGGAAGCATGCACTGCCAGGAGGATTTGAGGCTGTTCGTCTAATTTATAAAAGAAGAGCTTTCCCTGAAGCTTTTGGCAAATATTTATCAAGCGCACGCTCTGTGTCAGGCATTGCCCACGTGTGTAGGCAGTGCCCCTGCCGAAGGCACCTCCTAGCAAAGCAGAGTTTGTAAACCCAGATGTTCGTATTCCTGCGCCTCTTGCTCTCTCCTACAATCACTGTCAAAGGTGTACTGGAAGGCCATCAGGTGCACCCGTGCCTCCTAGGCAATGGACAGTGTTAGCAAGTGCGGGCAACCCAGGATGCTAACACCCTGCACACATCATTTGGGATAGTGTCTCACCTGATCATTAGAAACCTGAGTCACTTGTGTGGTTGTTTACCTGTGTTTAGTTTCAGTGAAGTAACACACATGTGTTTTGTAGTATCACCCTCTTAGTAGTATGAAGCTTAATGGTGTCAGGCTTGCTATTCAGATCCAGGAGAAGCTGGCTAGAATACTTGTGTGTTTTCTTTCTTGGGGTGGCCTTCATCTCCTGCCATTTGTCTTTGAATGTCGCCATCTACTAACCATGATTTCCCCCTAAAGATCTATGGGAGGAAAAGATGTGATAAAACTTGTGATGGCTCCACTTCTTCCGAAGTAACGATAAGCTCATTTCCAGAGCCCAGACGCACGTCTGCCCCTTTAGGGTCACTTTAATCAAGGCGTTATCGCAGATGATGCGTGTCTACCAAAATGAGATTTTGTGACCTCCCGAAATGAACATGATCTGGGCCTGCATTTGGGGTGTCCGACTTAGTGACCTTCATATTTATGAGATTTAAATTAAACCTGCATGCATTATTAGGGGAGATTTGACGATTTTCCCAATAATTAAAGAATAGTTGATCTCCTCTTTCCTTTTAATAGAATTTGAGGCAATTATAGTGGAGATAATTTAAACACTGGACTATTAAATGCCTTAAAGATCATAAGATTCATGAAGAGGACAATGTCATGTTTTAAAGATACAGTAGAATTCTCAACAATGTAGATGCCTTTGGGGGCTCTGTATGTGGGGAAGTGCATTTGGTAGATGTCTCCAATATAAACAATGTTTTTGACTAAACTTTAAATTGTTTTTCTTCTTCTTTTCCCTATATTTGAAGAAGACACTAGACACACTAATGAGAGAAATATGCATTCTAGGAGGACAATTTATATTTAAGTTTGGGTTGTTAACAGCTGAGAATTCACATAAAGGCTTAAGCATTATGTCTTATCCCTATTTTATGGAGTTGAAAAACAGCCAATTGTTAAGTCAACAGTGTCATTTAATATTTCACATTCTTTTAAAATCTTACATGCATTTTTCATATTGTTCATTATTTACAGAATCTTAGATATTTATTCACCATAGAGTATAAGATTGGTTACTGAGCGGAGTCGGTCCAGGTTGCTTGGAAATAATATTCCAAAAGCCATCAATAAGAATGTGAAAATAAAAACAAGCACTTAGAATTCCAGTGAAAGGTTTAGAGCTGTACCCCACAAAGGGTTTGTTAAAAATTAAATTTCTAGGCTTCTCACAGAGTCGTATAAGGTGGAAATAACACGAGAGCACATGTGCAAAAATGCTCTTACAGTAGGTTTTGTATGTATGAAGAACATATGGTGATCTGTGAGTGCAGTGGCAAATGGGACTCGCTAAATAATATACCCTTTCCTCCTTTTCTTTCCAATTTCTATGTTCAGTGAAAGCCAGACGAGATGATTAAAGTTTTTCTGAGAAAAAAAAAATGAAAGAAAAACAAAGTTCAGAGCTATGGGCTACAAATTGCTTTCCACTCTCTGCTCTCCGACTTTTCAGATTCCCTTTTGCTGCTTGAGGGCAGAATGACCTTAGTGTTAACTCAGGGTGGCCTCCTCGACCGGGTCATGCCAGGCCAGCTGAAGGAAAGGAGTCGCACTGATCGTCGCTAACGGAAGCACGGGGTTGATTTCTCAATTAGTGACTCCATTTCAGTGCCTGTGTTTCCCCAAAACAAACTTCTCTGGTTTTGATCATTATCATAATAATATTAATGTTGATTAATTTTTACTAATGCTGCTGAAAATGAGATTTCAGAAATTGTCACAGAAGCTGTAGATACAGTACTTCATTTATTGTTACAGAAGCTGTAGATACAGTACTTCATTTATTTATTATCAGCTGTAGATACAGTACTTCATTTATTTATTATCAGCTGTAGATACAGTACTTCATGCATATCTGTGACATGCATATAAGTTGTTATCCCCATTCCACGGATCAAGAAACTGAGGCTCTGAACAGCTCACAATCTTGTCTGCAGACTATGAGTTAATGAGTGGTAAAGCTGAGACTCTTTAACCAAGGTTTACCTGTCTCCAGATCCACTTGCCATACAGTAAAATTAGTTTAATATTTCATGAATAGGCAAGGTTTCTTCCCTTTCTCTTTCTGTCTTTTTATTGTTGGTCCTTTCCATCTAAAGCTCTTCAATGTCATGGCTTCTCATTCTTTAATATTATCACAGAAGTCTTTCTCAGCTCCCCTAACACCCTTGTCCCAAACAGACTCTTCTGGTCATGTGGTTCAAGTGAGCCTACTGGGGTCCTACCCTCAGGACACCCCTCCCTCCCAGCCCATTATTCCAGAGATGTTCACGTGACTGAAGCTGAATCGATCATGGCTGGCATTAGCAGAAAGACTTTTGCTTTCTAATGGGGTAGCTTAGCTTGTAACCATCCTTCCTGCCTGGTGGAACATCCTACAGAGAGAATACATTCAACCGAGGGCAAGCACAGACCTGGAAAAAGAGGAGTGTGTTAGATGAGACTGAGGCTCTAGATCCAGCTGTGCCTGAAACAGAGCTGTAGATTTTCCAGTTACATTAAACAAATGAATCTGCCACACCGTCTATTTTTGAGTAAGTTTTGTGTTTGAAACATCTAACAGTTTGGGCCAACACTCTACATGATCTGTGAAAGCTTTTATGATCATTACTATTACATGACCTCCTTGAATGCTCACAGCATTCCTCCATTCTTCAAAAATGTCCCTTAACCCGACTGTCTTAAATTAGGAATATTGGCTTTATTTGTATCAATCCACCATCCGAATAGATCGTAACGTCTAAAACAGCACAGTCCAGGCCTTCTGCTTTCTCAGACTCCCCTGTGCTGTTGAGATATAGTATCTCCTCCAATAAATTTAATTCCATAAATGTAAAACACCAGTCTCTGCACTCTAGCAGATAGTGAAATTAATACGACCTGGTGCCTACTTTAGAGGCACGTCATATCACTCTGAGGGAAGGGAGACAGAGAGCCATGTGGTACAGAGTGGGATGCAAATGGCTTTAACACCGGCTAGAGTCAGAGCAGGGAAAAAGCAGCTCCAGTTTAACGAGCGCTCATCATATGCAGAGCTCACTGAGCCAACAGCTCGAAATGTGTTATGTCATGTAAGCCTCAAAGTCAGGCGACAAGGAATTTTGCACACTTTTTACTGGAGAGACTGAGACTCAAAAGAGGTCACTTATCTTGGCCAGTTTTCTTATTCCAGATGGTTTGTGCTGAATAAGTAACACCTTTGGGAGGGAAATCTGGGTGAGCCCAAGCAAAATGTTTACTTCGGTTGTGCCGAAACAGCAGGGCTGGTGGCTGGTAAGGAACTCCGCTGGGGTGGAGGAGGAAATGCCGCCCACATGACGCGGTGTCCAATGAGGTCATGCTGAAGGGCCAAGAGGCAGCCAGAAGGCGGAGGTTGTGGGTTCAGAATCAAGCGGGGCCACTCGTGAGAAAGTGTCTGTCCCCGGCAGTTCAGACTTAAGTTTGTAAAGGAGTTGCAGGTGTTGAGCTAATGTGACGTTCTGACTGAGGGACTCAGATAAGTTTGGAGGCCTGAAATAATGTTGAAGGATTGGGTACCCAATTACATGGTGAATCAGGGGAAGGCAGGGGACTGGGCACAGCCTGACTCAGAAGTCCTCAATCTGTTGCACTTACCCAAGTGTCTAAGTGCCAGAAGAGAAGTTCCAAGATCAAAGGAAACAGATACATTTAGAGATTTAGCAGGAGGTAGCTTTAGAAATGAATGTCAAGGGGTGCCTCAGACTTTAACAAAAAGAGATAGATACATAGGATGAAGACCATTTGTGGAAGAGCCAAAAAGCAAGAACTTAAGTATGAGACCAATGGCATGAGGGAAGGAGGTGAGAGTTAATTCTAGATAATGGGCAGGACAAATGGGGTCTGTCTTCAAAATACCTGTAATCTTAGGGGTTACCCCACCCCAAAATCACATGTGCGGCTTTAAATCATGAATCTTCATGTACAAAATTATGCTTACTGTAGCTTCATGGATTCAGGCTCAAAGGTGATTTTGAGAATTCTTTTTTGTTGTTGTTATTCAATTGTACCATATTAGGGGTGGAGGTGTAGAAAAATATGAGTTGAAAACTTGAATTAAGGCTTGGACTTTGGGGTAAAAGCATGTGGGCTGATTTCCAGACTAGATCTGGGTCACGGGGAAGCTTTTTACATTTTATTTCCTTTATCTATACCCTTACAAGATAGTTGTGAAAATCATATGAGAAGGCACATTCAATTGTATAGCAAAATGTCATATAGTAAGAGCCTAATAATTATAAGGTATTCCCATCATTATTACTATCCCTAAACTGATTATGGTTTAGACAAATCAAGTATTCTTCCTGCTTCTAATTAGAAAGACATACTTCAGTAATTAAAAAAGTAGAACTACATTTTGCATTTTTAAAAAAATCTTTATAGATCTGGACTTAAGATAGAGATAGTATCCCTTACTATTGATGTTAAAACCGAGACTCAAAAGTATAGACGACTTAAGCATGTTACAATTTCCTTTGGATTTCACAAGTAGATAACATTGGTCTCCAACTTGCCAGCCTCCAGTATTTATTGAGTTTCCTCGCTACCTGCCAGCTAGCTGAAAAGCCAATGCCAAATTTTAAATATTTAGATAAATTTATAGCAATCTCACTTTTAGCTTTCCGTTTCTCTGTCAGTTAACCTTGAAGCAAAGTCATGCTGGAGTAGCAAGGACCTCCAGGTTATCAGGAACCTACAGTCAGGGTGGTTGATTTCTTTCCCATGACATATATTCTGCAGGCTTCCTATGGCTCTTCTCTATGGGTCCTGTTTTTTCCAAGATCCATGCTGAAACAGCAGCATGGATCCTCATATCTCATAGCAGAGATATACTGACCTTGGGGAAAGGACTGATGGTGGGAAATTGTATACTGATGGGGGAAAGGACTCTGGATAAACATGTAAGGTCTGTTGAAGTCTCTGCTATCAAGTTGTAATATTCTGCTTTAGGTCATAGCTCTTTGGCCAGAGGAAGCATCATGGCCAAGGTTGATGGCGATGGCCTATAGATGCATAAACCTTTCATGAGGTCAATAAATGGCAGCACCACAATCCTAATTTTACCAACAAGACCTGAGAATTAGTGCTTACTGTTAAGGCAGAGTTCCAAGATGGCTCCTCTTCTCCTGTCCCAGGGACTGTAAATATGAGGTATTTTACTCCTGTGATTAGGTTTTATTAGATAGTACAGTGAATGATAAGAAAAAAATTATCCAAGAGAGCCTGACCTAATCACAAAGCCCTTTAAATCTGTGCCTAGAGATCAGAAATAAAGTGAGAGATTGGAAGCTCAAAAGGGATGGGATAGGGCAAGTTCTTGGTTGCTGGCTTGAAGGTGGAGATAGCCGAGTGGCGAGCAATGCAGGTAGTCTAATCTCTAGGTGCTGTGGGAGCCGTAGGGTGACAGCCAGCAAGAAAATGGGGACCACAGGTGTGCAGGCACAAGGAAATGAACCTTAGTTCTACCACGCGAAGAGATGAACTTGGCCAAGTGCATCTCAAAGCAGATTTCCTGGCAGTTCCTATAGAGAGGAATGCGGCCCTGCTGACACCTTGACTTTAGCCTTTGGACACTCTGACCCAGTCACTCTGGGCTCAGACTTCTGAACTCCAGAACTGTGAGCTCATACATGTGTTGCTGCTTTCGCCACTAGATTTATGGTAATTTGTTTGTGCAATGGTAGAAGACTAAGGCAATGTTAGTCTGCTAATGAGCTCTAGGACTTTAAGCCAACAACCTGTCCTCTCCAAGCCTTGACTTTTTCATATTTATAAATAAAATCTTTACTCCATATATGTCATACTGTTGTAATAATCAAGTAAGATATGAAAAATTAATTGTAAACAAAGTGCTACAAACCTGTAAGGGATTGACATTATATAACACACAAAATGGTTTATCTATTTCAATTTATAAAGCAATAAAGTATAAGAATTATTCATCTCACTAAGACATCTCACTAAATTCAGACTAAGCAGTCAGGAGGGGATAAATCATCAGAGGAACTTGGGTTTGATTTTAACTCCATTCCTGTGGCAAAGCAACAGGAATTTGCTCAGTATATTTAATTGTATTGAACTTCTTTCTGTTTCTTAAATTATAAAATGCATTTGATGTCCAAAAAGGCTTTGCTGTTGAAGATTAGAGGTAATACATATACATCGTTCTCAGTGCAGAGAGAGACAGTGCACCTAATACTAATTCATACCATTTATAAGAAAATAATTATCATTTCCTATAAAGTAGCCCAAATATCTCCAGCATAGCTCTAGGCCCGCTTCCTTGCTGCTCTGTTCTGAACAAGGCAAATTATCTATTGAGGTTCAAGCTCAAAACGGAATCTCGGAGACCACCGGACCTGCCATATTGACTGCGGGCTCCATCAGGTCGGGCACATTCCCCATGTACATCCTCAGCTTTCGATTATGGGTTCTACATTCAAGTTCAGTGACCAGCATGGGTAAGCTCCCTTAATAAGATCATTGAAGAGTTCTTTATCTCTAGTTCAATGGCATCTTGCCTACAGATTTATTAGACTGGCTTTTTGGTACACTGCCTGTTTCCGGGAGAAAATATCCCACCAGAGCATGCAGGCAAGCTAAAGATGAAGTGTAATTGCCAATTGCACAGAAGGAGTCTGATGCACTCCTATTACCAAAAGGAATCTGTGGAGCCTAATATCCAGGCATAGGAAAGGAATTCAGAGCATCCTCAACCCTCGCCTCCCGAACTGAGTCAGGTCAGGCAGTGATACCTATTTCACACATGGAAGCATCACAAAGGTGGGAGCTTTCTTAGCCTCTTGTAACTAGATTGCGGTCTGGCCTCCCCAGGGCCTGTTTCCTTCCCATTCTTTCTCAAGTTGGACAATGCTGTTCTCCAGAGGAGGGTTCTCCCACTACAGTCTCTTGATGGATAATAAAACCCTTTATTCTCTTGATGTGTGTTTACAAAGTGGATAATTTACCAGTAAATCAAATATTTATTGAACACCTACAGTGGGCAAAGGATGCTGCCAAGACACTAAAAAGAAGCTAAGAGTTCTAAGATACGATTCTTGTAATGGGAATGACAATTTGGTTGAGCCAAGAAAAAGTCTCATGAAATGATAATTAACATTACAAGGAAATGTATAAATGTCTTTTAAAGTGTGTTCTTCCGGCCATGAGCAGCAAAATAAACTGGCGATTCCTTTATAAACAGAACATTTTGAGAAATATGCCAATACACGATAAATACCACTTATGTGACAGAAAAAAATGCTATAGAGAACCAAAATGCAGGAGACTAATATGAACAAGTACTCAAGGAACGATGCACAAACGAGTAGATGAATATATGAAGCAGAGACTTGAATGGGAAAATTAGCAGAGGTAATCAGAGAAGGTAGTGATGGAAATATGAATAAGTAATTTGCTAGCAGGAAAATGGCATAGGAATACCGTGACATTAATAATAATGTTATTATAGATGGGCAATTTTTATCTCTTTCTATTGCCAAAATTATGGTCAAAATGGACAGCCTGAAAGCGTGGAACATTTTTTAAAAAGCACTCCCAGTCATAATCTTCCCCTTTGTGAGAGTGCATTAAAAGTAAACAGTGAAGGCTAAATGATGACATGCAGTCCCGTTAAAATATGTTTTTTAAAAACAAATGAAAAGAAACGCGATGCATTGCATGGGACGCAGGTTAACAATGCAGAGATTTCCCTGGAGTGGAAAACAGATGTATGTGATTGCCAGCGAGACAGCCCCTTTAATAACAACAACATACTTCAAATCCGTTTTGAAAAGTAGCTACCTCTGCAGGAATCTTTCCCTCCATCCTCAGATGATTTTTTTTTGCTTTAAAATTTCTGCCCACTTTTAAATGAAGCAGCAGCAGCTATGAATTTCCTTGAAGAACACACTGGAAGTAAGAACCTGCGGACTTGGTTTTTGTTTGATTTTTTTGTTTGTTTTGTGTGTTTACATGGAATACTTTTCCAGAATAGAATGGGACATTATGAAAAACATTATATATATATAATGTGTATATATATGTATAATATATGTATATATGTGTGTATATGTATATGTATATATATATGAATATGTTTAGCCATCTCATCGACCGTGTGTTGAAAAGGAACAGTTCGTGAGTATGTGGTATCTGGATTTGATTTTCATGTCTGCATTCTCTCTTGATTGTAAAAATGATGCATACATGTAAGAAGCCAGCAACAAATTCAGGCAAAAATAATAATCTCGATTCCATCATAATCCTACAACACAATAAAAGTGGAATATTCTACCACTTGCACTTTTTCCAAATTTGCTAATGTATACTGGACATGTTTATAGAAACATTTTGTCCTTTAGCAAGGAAAGGGACTTGGAAAAGAGTATGGAGTGAAGAAATTATTATTCTGCATATTGTGCATTGTACCTGAATCAGATCGACGAGGAAACAAATGGGCAGTTTGCCTTCAGCTGCTGTTGAATTCCGAGCCTAGCTGGCTGGCTAGGTTTGTAGTGAATTCAGTACTGTTCCCTGAGATCTGTTGACAGACACAAAGAACCAGCGACTTTAAATCTTTTTAACAGTCTTATTAGTCACATTATTGCAACTTTCACGTCAATTATTAAGAAATATTAATGTGCTTATTGTAATAGTCATACTATTAAAACGGTGCACGGCCATCGTAACAGCCTGAACCAGCCAGCGGCACTTTCTGGGATTTCCTGACGTGAAAACTGTTTAAAGACTTACGACATGTCAATATTATGTTGTTCCGCCAAATGAAACTTTCCACGTGAAACTAGTTTTCCACATAGAGATGCAATCTGACTCGGTGTTTCTGTGTGTCATTCAAGGCAGCTGCATTTGAAAAGATTGCTGAAACTGAAATCGTTTTGTGTGCCTTATTGAAATTATTAGATAAGGAATGAAAACTAACACTTCTGTTCTTTTTTTATTCTTTATATTGTTTTCATATGCTACGAATTTAATGAAGAGTATCTGGAAAATCACAGGCACGACGTCGGCATTCCTGCAGAAAAGTTTCAGAATCATTGTGTTGAGTCATTTGCCAGACTTTTATTGAGTACTTATAATGTCCTAGGTCTTGTAGTACAAGGATTAATCCAGTGATTCTTATCTTAGACTGTACATTAAAATCACCTAGTCTGCTTTTTAAAACTAACTAACACGAGCCCTGGCTGGATAGCTAAGTTGGTTGGAGCAACATCCTGACATGCCAAGGTCGCAGATTTCACCCCTGCTCGGGGCACATACAAGAATCAACCAATAAATGCTAAATGCATAAAAAACTGATGTTCTCTCTCTCTCTCACTCTCCCGCTCTGTCTCTCTTTTCCTCTGTCTCTCTTTCCCTCCCTCCCCCAACCCTATCTCTCTTTCAAATCAATAAATTGAAAAAAATACGATGCAGGGCACGACACACACCAGTTATGTTAAACTCTATGTGGTCATAACCCCAACATTGATAATTTCAGTTTTCTAGGCAATTCCATTGTGTAGCCAAGCTTGAGAATCAATAGTTTCTAACAGAAAAGCTGAATATAAAGATAAACAAAATTTAGTAAGCAGTTAAATAATATATTCAAATGTAAGAAATTTACACTAGCGTAATTAAAGGTACAAGGTAAAAATGCATTTTTATTACGACTATAATGTAGGATCATATTTTTCACTTACTAAAACCTACAAGGTTCTCTTTGCACTTCTGTTAATGTCGAGAAAACTGATGAAATGTATGGATATATATATGGATTAATAGATAGTAGGTAATTTCAATGTAGGTAAGCTACTTGAAGATGATCTGCTTCTTTGTAGATGAAGAAAGAAAGGAATCTAAATACAAAAACCCATGGATAGAGATCTTTACTGTATGTTTTGTCAAAAAGGCCACTCAGAGGCTGCATTATCACAAAGAATCAATACTCATTCTTTCCCTGAATCATTCCACTTACAAAAAAAAAAAAAACTGCCAAAAACCTTTTCTTTCCCAAAGAGTTATCTAGCATCCATTTCTCTAGTCCCATTTGATCCCATTGGGATTCTGGTGGGTTAAATGCTTAATTTTGTGTATGATGGATTAATGGTAAGATATTACTTTAATAATGATGGCTAAATAGTTTGATAGAAAGGACTGAGACGGGAAAGAGGGAGGAATAGATGGAGGAAAAAATAAACTAAATCAAAGTCTCTCTGCTCAAAACCAATAATTGCTTTCTCTCAAATTAGAATAAAACCCACCCTGTGTTTGGTGGCCCATAAAAGTGCATGCCCAGATGCAGTTCTGCCCCCATATCCTAGCGTTCAAGATGTCAACTAGCCAGGTCATTTGACGCAACTACACTAAAGCAATCATCATACTTGAATTCTATGATGCTCTGCTGTAAATTGTTTAAGGAGCCTGGAATTCTTTTGCTTTTGTGTGTATGTGTCTATATGTGTCTTGAAAATATTTTCATCACGCTGCTGCCAACCATAATCAAAATGTTGACCAGTTTCCATCAGCAATAAAGACTCGGAAAAAGGAAAAGATTGTAGCTTGGTACACGCAGCCACAGCAAGCCACATGCAAATGCCCAGAGACAAAGAAGGTAATTTTTTTTTTTTAAAGAGAAAAGGAAATTAAGGGGAAGAGCTGTTATAACCATTGAGTTCTCCTAGGGCTTTGAAACTGACATAGGGTGTGAGAGCTCCTCCTACAGATGCTCCCTGCCTTGGTTATGCTCTGGATCAGGAATTTTGACAAAACCAAAAGGGAGCTCAGTGCAAAGACAATGATTGGATCAAGTACACCACAACAGTCAATATTCTAGACATAAAATGCAAATGCTCTCTCATACCAAAAGTCCCAAAATAAACAGGTAAGATATCCCTAGACAGGAACTGAGAAGTAAAATGTGAATTCTGGAATTAGAAATTGAACCTCTTGCCCTGGCTGGTGTGGCTCAGTGGATTGAGTGCCAGCCTGCAAACCAAGAGGTCTCTGGTTTGATTCCTGGTCAGGGCACACGCCTGGGTTGCAGGCCAAGTTAGGTCCCCAGTGGGGGGCGCATGAGAGGTAGCCACACAGTGATGAAATGTATCATCTCTCCCTCATGTTTCATCTCTCCCTCTCTTTCTCCCTCCCTTCCCCTCTGTCTAAAATAAATAAATAAAATATTTTTAAAAAAGAAATTGGAACCTATTATTTTTATAATTGTACATATACCAGACGATATAGTTGGCAGAGCTTCTGAAAGAAATTTCAGTTTGAGGGTGAAAATGTTACTGGATAATATTTGGAATTGAAGTAGTTTTAAAGGAATGAGCACCAGTAGGAAGAATAAATACATTAGTAGATGTTGTAGACACAATGCAAAGGGTCTTCAGGTTTGGAAGGAGACAGCTGGTTTTGAACTTAGGCTCTGCCGCATACTAATTGTAACCTTGGGCTAGCTCTTTTACTTCTCTGTGCCTCTGTTCTTTAAACAGTAAACTACGAGGTTATAGCAGCACCAGCCTCACAGATTTTGATGAGGATTGAACACATATAAGGCATGTTAGAACAGGGCGGGCATTCAGTAAACGGAAGGGTGATGGCTATTGATGGCTTCAGCCTCCTGCCTTAAGAGCCCCTGAAGTGCCACAGCACAGATCAGAGATTGTTTGTAGTCTTGGCCTGTTGATTTTCTTTTTTTTTTTCTCTCTCTCTTTTTCTTTCTTTCCCTTCTTTCAATAATTATTAAAGCTACTGATGCTGGGCAGAACATAAACCATTTAAACCTATATTCCCTCACTTTGCAAAATTAACCCAGAATTTCAAATTCCTTCATTTATCCGCAATAAAATGTCATTCTTCTTTAGACTCTGTTATATATCTAGGTTGAAAACAGGAATCTACAAATTACTTTTTCCCCCCGTATAGTCTCACTCTTCTCCCTGCCCTCCCAACATAGAAAAGAAAGACCTCAAAAATACACAACGGCTTTTTCTTTTTCTCCGTCAGACGTTAAGTTTTGAAGGCTTCACAATTTATGGGCGTTCAGGTGGGAAAACAGAGTTTTCTGAAATGCAAACGTTTCTGAAAAGACCGAGGTCTCCTCTGGCAGCACTGACTTCAAATGGTCTGCCCACTGAGAGCGTGGCCGTTTGATGTAGTCCGTTTCATAAAAGCTGATTCAGCCTTTAGACTCCTACAGGGTCTTCATAAAATGGACATAAAATTATAATAAAAAAATCAGGCTGAAGCTTAAAGATTTCATCTACAGAACATTTATTTCTGCTCTTATCTCTCATTTTAGAAGAAGCAGGATGATTTTCTTTTTTCAAAAATGTGTTTTATTTACCTTGGTCAATTTTCTTCTAGTAGGATCCAAGGAAGGAATGTCTTGTCCTTAAGTTTGGTATTTATGATTATCTGCTTCATTTTGAGCTTAACTCTCAGACAAAGGGTCAAGGTATTTTATTGTGTTTAGACCTGCAGATGGCCTTTAGGGACATCAGTTATTTTCAAGTGCATTCTGACTCTGGTGGCCATAAACATGGTATTGTTCTGCAGTCATGCAGCTGTCTTTTTTTTATGAAAAATGCAAATGACATTTATGTCATACATCTAGGAAGTAAATAAGTGGAATCTTACAGATATGACCATAACTGTCCTAGAATGCACTGTTATGTAGTTAGGTTTGGTAATTCTTAAATTTGAATGGATTGAGCAAGAATGCTGGATCTTCCCCATCCCTGGAAGGGGAGGCATAAGAATTCAGTCACCCACAAAATCATACCAATTACAGAAGTTTGCTATGACAGTATGTGCATGAGCAAGGAGCCCAAACATTTATGCTGGCCTTAGGTTGTCTTCATGGCTCAGAAATATGTTTCTTTTATCCCTTTAGATTTTCAGAATTAGAATTACGTAATTTTGAATTAAGCGATGCCTTCTCTAATCTAAAATAAACTACTAGTGCATTGCGTCCCTTTGGAATTAGCACATAACTGGGTTTCCAGTGTCGTTAGTACTATTTTTCACTCTACATAATTCTATAATTTTTATATACTAAACTATTCACCTTTTCTTTTGTAGCATCACTTTTTTTATAACCTATTTTTTAGTTGTATCAATGAAAGTAGACATATTCTCTTCTGTTGGTCTAGATGTCTTGCAAATTTTGTATTTAGATTGGTACTCCTGAGATTATTTTCATACAATAAATGAATGATCCAGATTCATTATACCCAAATATTTAGCATTTGAAACAGTAAGTTATGTTTTAAATTCCAACATTCCCATCAATTTTCAGCGCTATGCTCTTAGTTTGCTCAGTCCTTGTCCATTTAGTCCCAATATGTGTGTACTCCTGTACCATGAACTTGATCCTCGTCCGTGTGTTTCCCCCTCCAGTACTAACTTGCCGTCTTTTTCCAGCAAGTGTTACAGCCTCTTAGTGCAATTAATTCCCAGCAGGGTTTCCTGCCTGCCATATATGTTTATTTATTTCTACTTTTTCATTAAAAAAATTTAAACTGAAATATAATATAATTTTGTGTAGTTACACAAGTCTCAACTGATGTCTTAATTAGGATATTCATTGAATATAAAATCTTTTATAAGAGATGTTCACATCTGTGTAATGTTAAACCTTTCTATCAAGGAATAAGGTATGTTTTTCTGTTTATCTGTCTTCTCCTATGTCCTTTAGTAGAATTTTAACATTTCTTTCACGTGAGCCATATATTTTTCATATAGTCTTTTGGAAATGTAATACATGTGATAATCTCGTGGGATATATGTTTTTTTTTAAATCTATAAAAATTTATGAGAATCTCTTTTGACCTTGCAATTACACAGCTAGGAATTTACCTTGTAGAAATATTTCCCAAAGTGCATGGAGTTATTTGTACAAGTATGTTGACTGAAGCCTTGTTCATAATATTTAAAAAGCGGAAGCAATTTAAATGTATATCAGTGAGGGGCTGTCTAAATGCAATATGGTCCATAATTCCATATAATAGAATGCTTGCATCTACGAAAAATATTAAGGTAGATTTCTTTGAACTGACATGAAAAGTTTTTCAAGCTATATTATTAAATAAAAAAGTATAAAGCACAGAACAGTATGTATAGTAGGTTGACAGCTACATAATTTGTGTACAAATTATAAAAGAATAATTACACTGCAATATCCATAATAATCTTTATCCATAATCTATAAAGTGATCCTCTATTTCATTAGAACCATATGTAAAAATAAAATTTCCTAAGCATTCAGTATATTTCAGACATTGTTCTAAGTATGTTTTCATGTAATAACTTCTTTAATCTTTACTGCATTCTATATGGTCGGTTATATTTTCATACCTACTTGACACATGAAGACACTAGACACTGAGGATAAATAAAGTGCTCTAGGATATATAATAGGAAATACGTGAGGCAGCTAATGTAAATGAATTAATGCATGTACTTCCTTTTATAAGTGGCATAATTTGGGGCAAAGGCCTAAGTAATGGGGTAAGGATCATTTTATTTTGCTCTTGGAACTTCCTGTTCTAATATTTACCTTGTGACTATAACACTTTTTTAAAAAATCTAATATTATATTACCAAGTCTTTTGCAATGGATATGGATATTTTCTTTTGTTAAAATAATGTTTGACTTCATGCAAAGAATGTATTACCTTTATTACATTTATTGATGTAATAAATGCTACATTAATAAATTTAACAGTAAAACAAATAAGTGAAATAGAACCAGAGACTTGGAAATAAAGAACAACCTGACAGTGACCAGAGGGGAAGGGGAAGGGCGATAATGGGGGAAAGAAGGAGAAGGGGCAAGCAAAGGAACACGAATAGAGGACTTATGGGCACAGATAATGGGGGGACATTGACCGTGGGAGTAGGGGTGATGGGGTAGGAGTGAGCAAAGGGGAAAAGGTGGGACAACTGTAACTGAACAACAATAAATTCAAAAAGATGGAGTGCAACAAAAATAAAGGCGAAGAATTAAAACAATGCAGATGCTTACATGAGGG
>PVKM010018858.1:0-24705 GCA_004027735.1 Carollia perspicillata | reverse complement strand
GATAACTTCCTAATTCCATTCTCCCATCTTATCTCGTTTAATTCTTATAGAAGTTCCCTAAATTATGCATTACTTATCCTATGTTCTGTCTGACAGGATTGGCTGGGAAGATGTGCTACAGCAAATGTAAGGGTGAGTCAGTGACCTTCCATTCCAGGGCAAGGAAAGTCCCCCCTCTTCCCCCCAGTATTATGCAAAAAAAAAAAAAAGAAAGAAAGAAAGAAAGAAAAGAAACAAAAGCAAACAGAAAAATACCAATGTGCACAAGACCTGTGGATCATCTCCTAAAATTAGGTAGGTAAGGAAGTTGGTGTGTTCCCTGTAAGGTTTATCCTTGGCCCTCTGCCAACTCCCCCATACGCCAACACAGCCACTTAGAGAGCAACCCCTGGAACAGCTCTCTCAACCCAAATCTCCACCATCATTTCACTCCAGCTTCCCCTGCCTTGTAATTATCAGCACTGCCAAATTGCCAAGCAAAGCTTTTTATAATCAACAAACAGGCCCTCCCCCCTCCTCTACCTGGCCGGGCTGCTGTGCTCCTCATTAGCTGCGGCTGCGTGCCCCCTCTTCTTCCGACTCCCAGGCGCTGCTCTCTGGGATGCATTTTGCAACATAAGCTGCTCTCCTGCTCTGTGAAGCAAAGCAAAGAATTAGAGACAAGCCTGAAATTAGAGCTACCACAGCACTGGGATTCAGAGAATCACAAAATCATAAACTATTTTAGTCGGAAGGAACCGTAGAGATTTTACATGATGGGGAAGTGGAGGGGAGACAGACCAAGGAGAGTCTGGAGCCGGGCTCAGCCCCAGAAATGTCCACTGCTGGTGATGCTAAGTTGTAGACCATGGAGTGGGTGACCACGGGTGGGAAGAATAAGGATCTTCCTGACAAACATTAGAGTTTTTTAGCTAAAGTCAGAGTCTTTAGTTGTTAACGAAGGTTCTGTGACTGTAAGAGCTAAACGTTTTAGAGGCAGAACTCAGGTTACTCCCTCCCTTCCCAGGTCCCTCACATCCCCTAATCCTTTAGACAGAGTGAGGCAGCCAAATGCCTTTATCCTATAAAGCTGGGTAGGAGAGGGAAGTTTTCATCAATATTATAGCATATTAAGTTTGGATCAATTATTTGTGTTTTCAAGCAAAGGTGGACAAGTAGGGGAAATGCTCTGAGGGAGTCTTTTAATGTCTGAAAAGATACTTTTAAAAAATTCAAGAATCTATTTTCTCCCCCTCAAACAAGGGACTGAAGGTACTTTCAGGGAAAGGCAGGTGAAGTGAGAGTGGCAACATTTCTTCCAAGATTTTAACTCTCTCTAGGGCCCTACATCCACAAAAATGTCTTATTACCATCTAAGGATTTTATTCCCTTTCTCTTCCTGCCTCATGAAAGATCAAGTCATCAGCCAAGCTTCCAGAAAGCCTTAGGACATTAATAACCCGTAGGTAGGGCGCTGAGGCTCTGAATGGTTTGCAAACTTTTGTGTGTTTATTCATTTTTCCAGAGAGTTCCTAGATTCCAGCACCTTCTCTAAGGCGTATGTGATCTTCAGAGATATCAACCATGAGCCTAGAGTGTTAGGGCAAAAAGAGCTCTAGCTCAGACCTGCCTGTATTAATTGGCTAGGGCTGCTATTTTGGGTTTTGGACCCAATTCCAAAGTGTGGAGGAAGGGTTCCCCTCCACACATCGCGAAGCAATGCTCAGGATACCAACTGGGTGTCCTACAACTCACTTTGGTTCTGACACTATCTACCTGGAGATGGCATCAGATCCCACAGGTCAAAGGTGAGTCCCACAAGATCCCCTTCCACTTCAGATGCCAATGGAAAGCCCAGGTTTTTACCTGTGTTTCTGAATGACTGGCTATAAATCCGAAGTTCCTTTGACCCCCTCCTTGTGCTCCATCAATTTGCTAGAGCAGCTCACAGAATTCAGCAAACCCATTCAGTCACTAGATTACAGATGATTACAAAGGATATTTAAAACCTATAAATCAACAATTGGATAAAGAGACACACAGGGCAAGGTATATGGGAAGGAGTGTGGGGCTTTCATGACCTTTCTGAGCTTTCCACTCTTCCTGAAGCTTTGCATGTTCACCAACCCAAAAGTATTCTGAACCCCATTTTTTAATGGAGGCTTCATTTTATGGTCATGAGTATGAAGTCATTAGCCAGTGGTGATTGGTTCAACCTTTGGCTTATCTCATCTTCCCTCTCTGGAAATCAGGGATGGGACTTAAAATTATACCCCTCTATTCATAGTTGGTTTCCCTGGCAACCACCTCTCATCCTCAGATGCTTTCCAAAAGTCACCTCACTGACGTAAACCCACTTGTGGTGGAAAGGGCTTGCTATAAATAACGAGACACCCATTTTAACTTTATGGCTCTAAAGATTTCAGAACTGAGGACAGGAGACCAAATGTTATGACAAAAGATGCCCCCATTGTTCTCGTCACTCAGGAAATTTCAAGGGTTTGGAGGCGGTGAGCCAGGAACCATGGACAAAGACCAAATATATTCGAGTTATATATTTTGCTTGTCTGAATGACCAAACATATATTTCTTATAAATCACAATATTGCAGCTGCCATAACAAAGTGCCACAGCCTGGTGGCTTAAACAACAGAACTTTATATTACAATTTTGGAGGTTAGAATTCCAGAATGAAGATGTACTATGGTCTAAATATTTGTGCCCCTACCCTCAAATCTTAATTAAGCTCCAATGTATTTAGATGGGGGGGGTCTTTTGGGAGGTGATTAGATCAGTGACAACAGAGCCTTCACCAACGGGGTTGGTGCCCTCCTAAAAGACTTCAGAGAGTTTCCCAGCCCCTTCCACCACACAAGGACACAAGGAGAAGTCTGCTGCCTGAAAGAGGGCCCTCACCCAACTATGTTGGCACCTGGATCTTGAATTTCCAGCCTCTAGCACTATGTGAAATAAATTTTTATTGTTTATAAGCTACCAGTTTATGGCATTTTTGTTATAGCAGCCCAAACAGACGGAGTCAGGTGTTGGCAGAGTTATTTCTTCTGAGCCTGTCTTTGTCTTGTAGATGGCCGTCTTCTCCTCCCTGGATTTTCACATGATTTTCTTTCTGTGCCTGTCTGTGTCCTAATCTCCTCTTCTTATATGGACACCAATCATGTTGTATGAGGGCCCACCCTAATGACCTTATTTAACCTTAATTACCTTGTTAAAGAGTCTGTCTCTAAATGCAGTCACATTCTGAGGTACTAGGGATGAAGACCTCTACATATGAATTTGTGGGGAGGTGGGAGACACAATTCAGTCCATAAAATTCCTTATTTTCTTCATTGTGTAGGTGAGAAAACTGAGTCCTGGGAAGGTCTAAGAGTTGATGTAGAAAATATGGAAAAGTCAGCTTTTGAACCCAAGCCAAAGCCCATGACCCCTCAGGCCCATACCTGTCCTCAAAGCCTCTGTCTTTGGCCCTGGCCAGTGTGGCTCAGTTGGTTAGGCATCGGCCCACAAACCAAGAGGTTGTAGGTTGGATTACTGGTCAGGGCACATGTCTAGGTTGCAGGTTCAGTACCTGGAGGGATCCAATTGATGTTTCTCTCCCTCTCTTTCTCCCTCCCTTCCCCTATTAGGAAAAAAAAAGCCCCTGTCTTTTAAGGGATCACAGTTTAATAAGGGATGACTGATATGTTAGTGCACCACTAGTGCTTATGCAAAATGCAATCTTGTGTGCAATGCTGACATGGGTAGCGCCTTCCTACATGGGGACTAGGACGATGGAGTAACCACTTTCGTGCTCCTGATAGTCACGGCCTCTGGGTTTTCTTGCTTTATAGGGAGGCAGTATGTAGTGATGGAAAGAAAATTGGACTAGACAACCATATATCTGTGTCCTAGGTCAAAACACCTCTATGATTACACTTCCAGAGATGGACTGTTCAAGATGAGAATGGGCAGACTTGTGAAGAGGGACAGGCGGCCCTCAGTGACCAGCTGGAGGTGGTGCATTCATACCCAGGCCTGCTGGCAGGTCTTGGATTCCACAGGGAGCTGATTTCAGGAACCCGTTCTAGGCTTTTGCTCTCCTTGAGATAATGAGCTTCAGCATCGCACTTGCTAACACTAACAAATGAGGCCAATTGTGGATCATCTCTCAATGCCGGGCTGACAAGGAGAACAATGCATTTGTTTGCGGCTGTGGAGTCCTCAGGGAGGATCTGTCATCACTGCAGTGTCAAAGGGGTTTCAGGCTTCCTGTGACTGGCAGAGGAGAGGAGAGGAGAAAGGCGAGTTCAAACCTGAAGGCTTTCCCGTGAAACTTGCAGCCGCCTTTTCCTCTTAGCTCTTCTGAGCTCTTCTTAGCTCTTCCTCAGAGCTCTTCTGAGTTTCGACAGGAGTAAACTCGGTTCTAGTTAAAGAGGCTTTTCATTTTAGCAATTGCACATCGTCAATCAGTGGGGTTCTTTCCTGAAGGGTAGTTACGCTGTGCAATGCTATGCATTCCTGGCTATGTGATGGAGGAAGGGCATCTTCCTGCTATGCATGGAAGTATACATTTATGCCTAAATAGAGCAATTGTTCTTGCCTTCCTTTCTCTGTTGATATTTTCTGGGCTAAAGGTGGTCTTTTTGTGCCTCTTGGAAGATTCATTTCGGCTCTTCGGAAGGTAATAAGTAGGACAACATGCCTCCTGCAAAGCCTTTGGTGAAGCTGCTCCTCTGTTAGCTGATGACCAGGTGGGATGGCAGGCAGGGGTTCAATGATCAGGAAATTTACCCTGAAACACTGAACGTAAGCCACTGACAGCAACCATCCTCTGCATTTCTCTAAGGACAGGCACTTGATGACATATGCACAGCTGAAGAGACCTATCCAGGGGAAATTTCGGCCCCCAGTAGTTTACCAATTGGCAACTCCCAGAGGGAGGCACAGGGGCCTTTGCTTACAGAGAGCCTTCTGCTCACAGGGCCTCTGTTTCCCTGTGATGCTCTGGGGGGACTGTGATACTATTCGTGAGTCAGACGGGTATCATGCCATGGTTCCTGCTTTCAAACACCATTTCTGACAGGTTCCAATACGACCTACTCTTTTGCAAGACCATTAACTTGAGTGTCTCACTCAATTTCTATCCAGTTGCATGTGACGGCACCTGCTTATAACTCAGGGATGCATTTTTAAAAGAATGAAATTTAGAGAAAACAAAAAAAAACCCTTCGGAGTCATTTCAATTAACTCCACACGTTTCCTTCCATCCACCTCATGAGGTCACCCTCAAAAGCGAGGATTTTTTTTCTCCCAGATTTGTTGGACAGAAACCTCAACATCCATGGATGAGAGACCCTGCAATATGAAAAAGGGAAAAAATATACCGTGAGATCTGTAAGAAAGAACTTCTAAAAACTAAAGAGGAAAAACGTCATCTCTGTGCTGCAGCTCCTGCATTTGGAGCAGGTTTTCTTGGGTGGCCCCTGATCTGCACTCCCCAATTCGGTGGAGAGATTGTCCTGCGGAGGAGCCCTGAAAACTGAGGCTGCTGTGGCTGCATTAGTCCAGGAAAAAGATTGCTTTCCCAAATGTTATCTCTTCTGGTAAAAGAGCAGGGTTAACAGCCCCTCTCGTTGTCTTCCACCCACCTCATCCAGGAGCAGGCTACCCAAGAAGACATTGGCTAAAGGTTCTTTGTTTACTCTTTATCTTTCTGAAGAACTTTCAGTTAGGCAGTCAAGAGACTCACTGTGCCACCAACTATCATGAAAGTATTAAATAACTCTGTTTTAAAGAATTTTCTCACCACAGCCTTTACTGGTGTGGCTCAGTGGATCACGCACAGGCCTGAGAACCAAAGGGTTGCCAGTTCGATTCCCCGTTGGGGCACATACCTGGGTTTCAGTGCAGGTCCCCAGCAGGGGGCGTGCGAGAGGCAACCACATATGGATGTTTCTCTCCCTGTCTTTCTTCCTCCCCGTTTGTCTAAAAATAAATAAATAAATAAATCTAAAAAGAAAAGAATTTTCTCGCCACAAAAATCCCATTAATTCCTTTCTCTCACTGGTGCAGTCCAACCATTTTCATAACTCAATTCCAACTTCATCTCTTCCGTAAAGTTGTTCAGGGGGTGTGTCCTCCAATGCCCCTTTGTTTTGTTTGTCCCTTCTCTTCGGTGTGTCCTGTCTTTCCCAGGTGTTATTTATGACTGTGTCTGTGCATCTGTCCAGCTGGATGATAAGACCATTGGTCACTGGGACCTTACAGCTCTTCTGAGCCGGTCTGTGGGTGAAAGACGTCCTGGCTGATCCTATGCAGGTGCAGTCTGAGGCTCCCGGGCCAGGGTCACTGCAGCTCATCGCCAGCCTTCATTCATTCTGTCCACCAGACAGCAGCAACATTCTTCCCCATTGCAGCATCACCCCTGTGGCTCTCCCTTATAAGAACTGATTGGAAAAGGACTTTGTAAGCAACCTGTGACTCAGGAGAACAAGTATCTTGGACACCACTGGTTGCACCAGGTGAGGGCCACAACCAAATTTGAAGGGGGAAGGAAGCTATACAAAACAAAATTCCATGCACAGGAGTGAGACAGGAATGTGTGATAACTCAGAGGTGGATACAACTATAATAAGGACTTGTCTGTGTTCTCACCTACCTCTACAGATGAAGGTAAAACGTGAGGGCACCAACTCGAAGGGATTCCTGATCAACAGTCTGGGGTGACCTCTGAAAAGACGTTTACATCACCTCGCGAACAGCCGCCTCCTCTAGTGTTTGAATGGCCACACGGACTCAACTTCAGTGACTTTTACAAGACCTGGAACTTGCTGCTCTCAGGGCTGGGCCGTGGTCCGAGGGAACAGTGGATAAATTGACTCCTGTGCTGTGCTTCTACAATGAAGAGATATTCTTCTATAGACAACCATGACAGTATTTGGCTAAGTTGTGACTACTTTTCTTTTTGCAAAGGAAATTAGTTTGGCTGAGAAATCCTCTTAAAAGGCGCTGGCAAACTTTTTTCTGTAAATGTCTAGATTGTAAATAACTTAGGCTTATGGGCCACTCAGTCTCTGTCATAACTACTCGACGCTGCTGTTGTAGCACGAAAGCAACCACAGATTATATGCAAATAAATGCCTGTGTAAACGTTTATTTATGGCCACTGGCAGTTGAACTTCATAAAATTTCCACATGTCATAACATAGTTGTCTTCTGATTTTTTTTAAACCATTTTAAAATAGAAAAACCATTCTTTGCTCCTTGGCCGTACAAAAGATTAGGCAGCTGACCAGGTTTAGCCCACGGGGCATGGTTGGCCAACCCCTGCTATAGAAGAAAACTATTTACTGTGGCGATCGGTTCCTCCAAGCACTGAGTGTTTCTACGAGCACTCACCCAGACAGCCAAATTAGGGCGTCTCTTCAAATCAGTGACACTAAATGAATGAGGACATGCCCTTCTTACCATCTAGAATGCAGTGTGTGTGTGTACACTGGTGTTATTTCACGTACCAGATTCCTGCATGGAAAACACTGTCATGCCATTAATAATCTGGGGAGGAACACCTTGAAACTTGACTCATTGAAGGTACGTTGCAAATGGGCTCTAATGGCTTTTATTTCTCATTCTTGTCACCTCAGATCTAATCAGTTGTTTTGTCATTTTTAATTCCTACTTGGCAGGCCTCTGCAAGTTCCTCAGCCTTTTAGATAAAAGCTCAGAGGAGAATGAGGCACTGAGGCTCTCAGGACAGGGGAGCAGATCAGGGAGATGGGGGCTGAGTAGACCGTGACCTTCAAAGCTGGCTGATTCAGGAAAAACCAGGAAGCAACCTAAATCCCTGAATGACCCTCAGTCCCACCCTCTACCTCTCTTTTTGGGTTCAGTTCTGTCCTGCGATTATTTTCTCTGGGGGAAAGATCTTTCACTCCTCTGTTAGGAATGAAGTTCAAAATTGGAATCATTCTGTGTTGTCTAGGAAGAAGGTAAAGATCTGACAGAGAGACTTCCCAAATGGCTTTTCCTTATACGGAGCAACGGAGCTCTGGTCCGGTTCCCCAAACAGGGACACTTGCAGCTGTTTGGTCCTGAGCCACCTAAGGATTGCTTCTGACCACCTTTCTGGGTGGGCAGTAAGGAACTACACATAATAAAAGAGGATCCATTCAGTAAAAATGAAATTATAATTAAATACGTAGTAATTAAAAATAAATAATGGAGCTCAGTATTTTCTAGTGTTTGTATGACACCGGGCATCTTACTTATGTCGGTGCATTTAATGTTTACTGTAACTGATGAGTATTATTGTTTTCCTCTCAAAAGTGAGAAAAAGCAGCTCAGAAGGCAGGTAGTTTACGGCAGTGCATGGCTGGTAAGCAGCAGAGCATTTTCCGAATGATGCATGTCTAGCCACTACAATCTTAACTCCCAGTTAGGGGGCCGTGCGTCTTTGCCAAATCATTGTACCTTTCTGAGCCTCAGTTCCTCCCCTCAGCTCCGAAATGAAGCTCAAGGCTAGAAAATCTCTAACTTCACTTCAAAGGCAAAATTCTCATTCTATGTGTTTCATCCTTCCCCTCTGGGGAGGGGACAAAAGTAAACACATGAGTTCACACGGTAATTTAGTTAAAAAGCAAAAAGTAAATTTCCGGGGAGCATCTTTGAGCCAGTACTTATTGAGTACCATCTCTTCTACCTCCTTTATGTAAGCCGATGCTACAGTCAGGCAAGACTAAAGTATTCGTACTTGTATTCTGCTAGACTGGGTAAAGAGACAAACTGGGGCTCTGCTCTATGCTTTGCTTTCAAAAAGCTCGTAAACTGTCTTGAAGGCAGATACAAATCAGAGTAAAGAGCTTTTCAATCAAAAATTTCAAGATTCTGAATTATTTTTCAAAAGCATTCTGCGTATAAGCCTATATTAAGACAGGAAAACAGTCGCTAGCAACCCTTTTCAGTAATGGTTGGAGCTCTGGACACTTTGGAGTGTAGCGAGAACTTGTTTGATGCATCGTGGAAATAAGGAGTGTTTCTGTTTAATTCTAAAACCTAGAGCAGCCCGTTAACTAAAGCTCCCATTCTCGGAGTGTTCCAGTAGTGATTGTCTGATGGAGGAGAGGATCGGGGCTGGGATGATAAAATCCAAAGTCCTTTCCCTGAACACTTCCCCAGTAAAAGATCAGAGCAATTTCTTTCCAGTCAACTAAACCGGAAATGTAGGATCGATCCCCAGCAGGGACACGGAGAACATGAGGATGGCGAGACCTCCGAATCAAACCTAGTGATGCTAGCCAATCAGCTCTCAGGAAGGAACCACCACCAATCTTCCCACAGGACACACGCCGTGCCATTCAAAACAAAGTCCAGAGGATCCAGCAGAAGGTGGGTTTCCTTCCCTGTTTTACAGGCTCTAGTGGTGACCTGCTCCCAACTTCATTCACATGCCTCGTTTTGGTCTTTCAAATATGGATTTTTAAAATATTCTTTGGGAGAAAGCCACTTTGAGGAACTTGAAGCTGGGGTTCACAAACGATGCATGCCAAAATGCCTTTACTGCAGGGTGGAAATAGAGACTTTTCCCCTCACCTCCTTCCCCTCCACCTAAGTATCTCTTTATTCATTACTTTAATTACCTAATCGTAAATTTCTTTAGGGGGTTACTTAGAAAGAAAATTAGCATCAAAGCTTGGCAGTAAATTCAGGGGCTTTTAGAGACAGTCCAAGCTGTTTCACCTGTGATTAATTAGATGATTTTTTTTTTCCCTTTAAGTGCCAGAAGGCTGTTGAGGTCTTTAAGCAGTTACATGACTGCTGGCAGCACTGCAATCGTGATTGATGCGTGCGTCTGGAGTCTGAGGCTGCAGACTGGCTTTCGTTGGTGTGTGTGTGCGCGTGCATATGTGTGTGGGAGAGAGAGAGGCTTGGGCAGCACATACTGGGAAAAACACCAAGGGTTTCATAAACACAATGCGGTGCTTTTTTAATATTCCTGCAAGTGCAAGCCTACAAGCTCCAGGCCAGGATCTCCTATCAGAATATCTGGGCAATCTCAGAGTGTTGGTTTAGCAGGTCTCCTCCTCGCCATTAGTCACTGCAGCCCTTTGTGGACTCTCTGCCTAAGCTCTCTTTATGGCATGCAGGAAGGAACGCACGTTTCCAACAATCCTTTCACCATATGTAAAGCAGCACAGTCGCACCTGTTTTATCATTCCACCCTGGTGAAAATCAGGAGGAAGGGAATGCAGTCTTTTTAGGTGATTCATTGGGTATGAAATTATCCCCAAACACTGGCATAAAGTCAAACCTCTTAGTATATTTGGGGAAAAAAAGTGCTACTTCCAGTCACAACAAATATGCTATCAAGGATGCAACAGAGAAATGTGGTGATTGCTTTATTGCGAGTGCCAGGTTATCATTGTTTTTTATTCTCCAGGTGACTGATAGAGGAAAGGGGTACTTCAAACCATTTGACTCAGGCAAGGTGGCAGCAAGTACAATTTTTTTTTTTTGCTAACTTTTGCTGTATAAACTTAGTCCAAATGCCCTAGAATTGGGATCATTACCATTAAACATCCAAGGTCCAGTACAAATAACACCCCTTTTTATTACAAAATCATAAGCATGTAACTCTGTGACATAACAATATCACATGCAACACACCATGTGACATTATAGGTGAAATGTTCCAATTAAGACTATAAGTTATTCTGCCCATATTATTACCCCACCAACCACACTCAAGCAGGCCTCACTTCTGCCGGACATTGTATATCGCTCCATCTGTCCACAAAGTCCATGAAAACATTTAAACAGCAAATAAAATATCTGGTACTAACCTACCCTCTGAGGACAAACATGGGGTAGTTACTGAGATTTCTGCCTAGAGCAGGAGTTGGCCAGCTCTCTCTGCAAAAAGCCCGAGGGTAATAACTGAGGCTTGTGGGCCAAGGATCTCTATTGCAAATACTCAACCCTGCTGTCCTAGTGTGAAAGCAGAATAATCAAGAGGCTAATGAGTGGTCATGCTGTGTTCTCATAAAACGTGTTTGCTGATCCCGGGACTGGATGGCTGCTTCCCAGTCTTTAATGGGCAAGTGGAGCACCTGGGGACCTGGTCCAAATGCTGATTCTGAGTCGGTGAGTCAGAGCTGGGCCTGGGATCTGCATTCTTAACACCCTAATGGATGGCGATGGTGCTGCTGGCCCGAGGATCTCACTTTGAGCATTAATCTTACATTATCCCCTTGAAATTTGTCCTTCCTTTCTAAGTCCAGGGCATTCTGAAAACACTGAGTCTCAGAGAGCAGAGACAGGCTCTTAGTTCATCAGAAATCTTGCTGTAGGATTAGTATTAGGTGTATGTCATTCAAGTCTATAATCTTCAAAGATTCCTTCAGTGCTCTATCTGTTAAAAGAGCCCAGATTTCCTTTCCCTGAACATTACCTTCTTTTTGTCGCCTTTAAGACTGGTTGTGTAAGGTCTTGTGTTCCTAAATGGACAGATGGCTCTGGCTGTGGTGCAGCTGCACACACTGCTCATTGCAGTCACTCGTACCAGGTCCGCTGTCTGACTGCCAGCACCTTTCTGGTCCCAGTGTGGGGGGTTCTAATGGCCAAGCAAAGGGCCCTCTGGCCCTTGCCTAATTGGCTGCAATGCAAGAGCTAATGTAGGTTGAGAGACCAATTAACTGGGCTTGTTTCTACCGATGCTGCATCTGAACATCAATTATGCTAAACAACATGCTGTATTAAGACATTTCGCTGCCACGATCATTTGCTATGGGACACCTCAGCGTAGTGCAGGCAGGAGCTGCCTTTCATTGCCTGCCTGAAGGGGTTCTCTCTGTCTATTAGTAGAGAGGGCTGGCACTTGGGAGCACAGTTTCAGAACTAGAGAAAGGACAATGCAGGGACCCATCTGACAATAGCTAGGTACCCCTCTGGAGCTCAACCTTCAGACCATGCGGGTTACAGTCCAAGAAGCCAGAGAATAGGTTGGATGAGGGATGCTGCTTGTGCGTGCGTCCTTGTGCATGACTTGTTGATTCCACGATTAACTGGAGAATATTGGGCACTAGGATGATCAAAAGACACTTTCCCTAAAACTGGGGCGGGGGGGGAATGAGTAACTGGAAGCCATCGGGAGGAGGGGGATAGGTGCATTTTCTTATATAGGTTTAGTTACTTTGAATCCGAGTTCTCCATTATCTCAATACAGGCACCTTCCTTGGCATCTACTTGATTTTTTTATGTCAACACTTTGGTCTTGAAGTGGCCCCATTCATTTTATTTTATTCTGATTGTGCAGCTTCTATGTACTTAAAATGCTGAGTAATTCAACCGAATTTTAGACACAGTGGAGTTTACAGTTTAGTTGAGAAGACTGCATGAATTCAGATATCTCCTCATTTACTCATTCTTCCAGTCAACAAATATTTGTTAATCACCCATTCTACTTTAGGCACTCTGCGAGAATTGAAGCACTGTTCCTACCTTATGTGGGTTTATTGCTAGATGAAAAGACAGGTAGGTAATCAAGTGAGCAATAGTTATACAGTGAGATGTGCTATTATATTTGTGATAGTACAGATGCTAAAAGGGAGGGTCAAAATATACAAAAAAGAACAATAAAATTATGTCTGTACATTAAATATCATGTTGGCTTAAAATGGAGTGTTATGCCCTTTTCCATTCCCAATGATGGTTATTTCAAACTTCTACCACTCTCTTTAAATTTTTCAGAACTTCGAGAAAAAAATCTGAGAACAGAAGGTTTAAACTCCTTAAATTTCCAGCAATGAAAAATCTATCTATGTTTGCGGTTATTCTCACCCCCATCCCTCTGGTCTTGCAGAACAGCTGTTATTTCTGTTCTTAAGGTCATTCCCTTCACCTGTGCTCTTGACTGACCCTCCTGTCTCATCTAAGACCTTACTGTATCTGTGATTCCTTTTTACTTTCTCAAATTGGCAACTTCATTTTTACTGGTCTCTTCTGCATAGTAGAAGATTCGATCAAATCTGTTCTCCATTTTAAAAATAAAGTCCTCTCTTGACTCTGCTTCTCCTTGCAGCTTTTCCTACCTTCCAAGCTTTGAATTTGTGTTTCTTACTTGCTTTCTGTTATTTCCACCTTCTGCTCACTGTTCTTCAAACACCTGCAGTCTGGCTCCTTCTTTTCCTGAACTCCCAGAAACTGACCTGGCAAAAAACTCTAACAATCTGCTGCTGAACTGTATGCATTCTTTGTGTATTTCCTGTTTCTTGGTCTTGACCTGATATTTTGTATTAATGGCTAACCAATTCTCTCACTCTTTGCATGTTTTTCCCTGGTCCACTTCTTACTTCATACCATCCCTAGTGATCCCTTCTTATCACCTGCTGACTTTCAAACGCATTCTATCAACTCTGCTCCTTCAGCCCCATCACCTGTCTCTCAGGCATTTCAACTTGCTCTAAATATATGTCGTTCCACCAAAGTCCGCTAATCTTTCTGTCTTGGTGAACAGCAGTGCCATATGAAACTGGAATGTTATCATGCAGTCTTTTCTTACCCTGACACCCAATCAATGAATAAGTCCTGTGATCTCTATTTCTCTAACATGTATTATATCTGTTTTCTCCATTTCCACGGCTCTTGCCTGAGTTCAGGCCTCATAATCCTTTATTTGGACAAGGGCAATCAGATTACCATCTGATTTCTTTGCCTCTGATATCATGTCTGATTTTATACCCTTTCAGTCTACCCAACTCACTGTGGCCAGCCAGGGTTACCTTTCTGAAATACAAATCTGATTGTTTTAAAAAAGCACACACAAAACCTTCTATGGCTGGCTATGGTTGTCAAGCTATACAGAAGAGGTTCATCTGGGCCATTTAAGCCTCCACCAGGAGAGAGGGTAGCAAGGGTAATTAAGGACTTTGAGTTGTACATTTCCTCCTTCCGCCCCTGCACCTTATCCAGTGTTATACTGGTAAATGTTCAACAAAGAGCTCTCAAAACTTAAAACAAAAAACATTATTGTAGAGTTTACTAGTATGCATGGTGCAAGTATCCCCCCTATAGCCAATTCCAAGCCAGTAACATCATTGGAGTTTGGAAGAAACGTTCGTAGTTGACTCTCACAAGACCATAGCTCTTATTTAATTTTTTATACTGGCCATCTCTATGGTGAGGAACAGGTGAAAAGATGTTTCCCTGGCCACCTATGGTCCACCGTGGGCTTCTAACAAGCCTGACCTGAAATCAGCAGAGCCCTGAATGAGCACAGGCCTTGCTGTAGACTATGCTGGACTTCAGGGAGAGGCAACGGAAGGGGTCAACTGGATGCAAACTGATAAGATGCCCAGGATCTGTAAACAAGAGGAAGTGGAGCTGATGCCGACAGCAGCCCTGCGGGGCTGTGTGTGCGAATATCCCCCTTTCCACTCAGAGGCCAGGGATGCTCATTGAAGGGCTGCTCTTGCTCCTGAGGGACCCACCACCATGCTGCTACCCTGCCTCATCTGCCTGGAGGCCACACTCCCAAATGGCACTGCCTCTGATCCCAAAAGCAACACACATATAACTTTTTCTTAACCATGACCGAAAGGATTATTCCTTTCCACACAAGAATGTATGCCATTGTCAAGATCAAAAAATGTCCCTGTTTGGCTCTGGCAGCACCTGCCTTATTGATCAGGTGTCTTCTGAATAACTCGCTCGCGCAAAACATTTAAACCTGTCTGACTTCAAAAGTAATGTAAGCCAAGCCACGTTGAACAGTACAGCAGACACCTAATATGATTATTTCTCCTCTTCCTGGTGATGCTAGAATCATGCAAAAGCAGCCTTGACCCAGGAAAGGATTTTCTCTTCGGAATGCAGTCTCTGCTCTCTGGAACTCACAGCTCCTCCCCTTCGGCTCCCATTCCTTCTGGCTTTCTAGTCTCAGTCAGCCCTGCCACTCTCCTTTGGGCATCATCTTGCAAATCCAAGAGTCTCTTACCTGTAAAGTACAGCAAACTAATGAAAAATGTGGTCTGATTTATCTAGTCATTAAATGACCAAGGAAAAATCATCCGTCTTCATCTATTAATTCATTCTGAAATGTTTATTGATTATCTCCAGAGTGACTCTAGTCAGCACAGGTAGCCATGTTTAATGTCATGAGTGAGACATTACAACTGTCTCAGGGTTCCCCTATTTCTCATTGTCCTCAAGTTATCTGGATCTTGGGAAGAGGGAGGCCCTGCCACTGGCTCTAGTCATAGTAATCAGTAATGTCTGATAGACAGAGATCAAAATGGCGCCCTTGGTAGGAAAGTCCAGAACAAAGCAGCTTTCCGAAATCAACCAGCTCCAGGCATGGGGTCTGTACTTTAACTGTGCGCACCGACCCAGGTGAAATTTTCCTGTACTCACAAGCACCTTAGAAGGGAGGCATTAGCAACCATTCTTGGGTCAGAAAATGATATTCAGGAAAGTTAGGTCACTCCCCCTAATTCACGTCCAACAAATCAGCAGAGCCAGAACAGAAGCCCGGGCCTCTCAGCCTTAAAGACAGCTGTATTCTGCATTCCGCACGGGACCAATGCTCAGCTTTGCCTTAGCCCAATAGGAAGATAGTGTTTGCCTAATGAGGGTTTCTTAGGTCATTTGGTTTGAAGATTATTTAAAGGCAAGGATAAAACAAGAATGCCATGAAGAGCGTGTTTGGGAAATGCTGGAATGACTTAAGAAAGTAGGAGGTTCTATTAAGTGTGAAACTTTATAATAGTCTACTTGAAACCCATGGATCAAGAAAGCACACACTTTCTGAAGAATATTTTCAAAAGACAATTCTCCCAGACTTCCTGGAGTGCTAACGCTTCAGCAGCAGGCTAGGAAGATTTCCTCTGAGTCTCAGATCAGAACCCCATGTGTAAAAATGCCTAAACACAGAATACCTTTGATAGCAGTAAACTAATGAGCTGCCATTATCCTGAACTGCTTTTGTTCCTGTCTTTAGTGGTAGGAAACTTCAGGACACATGTTTTGATGAATTATACATTTATTTGTCAATTAAGCAAGATTTTGTAAAACTACAAAAGGTATCCCTTTGGTATAAAAACCCACATTTATTATTAATTCATTTATCTAATATCTATTCACAGGACCTAATATGTGTGAAGCACTATTCTAAGTGACAAGAATACAGTAGTGAATGGAGGCAATGAGTCTTTTTAAAAACACCTGAAAACGAATTTACTTATAATTTAAAATAAAATCCCAGTTTTAAAGTGTTGATCTAGGGTGAACTAGGTGGTCAATGAGTACGTGGAACCAAGTTGTGTTTTAGAGGAAGAAGTGACAGAACTTCCTATTGTTTGGCTATGGGCTCCAGGTAAGAAAGGATAGGGCCTTCCTTCCTCTGTTGGCCTGGACAACTGGGTACATGGGCATGGAGTTAACTGAGATGTAGTGTAATGGAGGAGGAGAGGATCGGGGCCCAGAGATGGTGAAATCAGCATTCTGTCTTGGCCATATTAAATTTCACGTACTATCAGAAATCCTGGTGTCGAAATGAGTGAACTCATGAAACTGGGGGAGATTTAAAGGCTGAAGGGATCAATTTTAAAGTCATCAACATATAGAAGATATTTGAAGTTATAGACTTGAATGAAGTCACCAAGGACCATAATAAATATTGAGAAGATGAGGCAGTCTAGGTCTGAGGTCTGGCATATTCTTTTTTTTGTGACAATTTTATTTATTTATTTTTAGAGAGAGGGGAAGGTAGAGAGAAAGAGATGGTGAGAAATATTAATGCATGATTGCCTCTCGTGTGCCTCCAACCGGGGACCTGGCCCACAACCCAGGCATGTGCCCTACCTGGGAATCGAACCAGTCACCCTTTGGTTCGTAGGCCAGCATTCAATCTATTGAGCCCCACCAGCCAGGGCTGAGCTCTGGAACATTCTAATAATGGGGTCTTGTCAATATGCCTGGGAAGGAGCAACCAATGGGAAAGGAAGTATCATGAAAATGAAATAAATTAAGGGTTCTCAGAAGAAGAAAGATAATCTATGTACAGTGCTGAGAGTTCACATGAAATAAGAACACAAAGTGAGCCCCTGTATGGAATTACATGCAGGTGTCTGGTGACTTTGACAAGAATTGTTTCTCTGGTGTGTCTAATAGAAAGACCAACTGCAGTGGGTTGAAGAAACAATAAGGGCTAAGAAAATAAGTCAAGCAACTAACAACCACTTTGATTGGAAAAAAATAATATAAGGACTTTTAAAATAATCTCAGCCACGTGACCAAATGAATATTACATGCTTCATCTGGAAAGTAGTAGGACTTCTAGAAAAGTTTCTCAAGAGACTGATATGTGGCCAGTATTCACTGACATGACAATATTGGTCAATATAGTATTAAAACACTTCTATGATGATTGGTATACAGCCACCCAGTAAAATTCCAAGGTCCCCTTCCACTATACCAAGAGACTCAGCCTTCTAGCCCTGTTCAGAATTCAACAATTATGTCCCCACTAACAACATCTGGGAGGGGTTGCCAATCGAGGGTTCTGCTCCCTCTATATAGACAATGGCCAATCTGATTTTTTATAATCTACACACGTTATAGATAGCACTACCACTTAGATCCATGATTTCAAATGCCAGTAGCAGTCACTGAGTACTGATACTTTTATAAAGAGCCAAGTTTATTTTAGTGCATGTTAATTTGTGGACATCCATTAAAGGAGACATCTAAATCAAATTCTTGACTACACAGGTTCTGTAAGAGTCTGAGTTACTTTTTCTGTCTCTGATTAAGTCCCTGGTCCCCTCAACAAAAGCCCAGGGCTTATCGAAGTCTGCATTATCTAGCTTGACTATCAAAGTAAAATTATTTTGAGGCTATTCTAGGAGCCAGGACAGCAGAAATTCAGTCAACTGAGCTTGTAGCTATCTGCTTTGTATTTTATGAAAAATAAAGGTGACATTCAGGCACCCCAAAGCAAGTATTTCCATCTCTCAAATATCTGTGTGTTTTATTCCCATTTGTCAGGTGGAAGCAGTTTAATCATTACTCTTTGTGCCACTGCGCTGGTTGGATTTCATATCCCATCACCCAAAACAGAATCAGCTTGTTTGGAGGCTCCTACAGTAGATTCAACATCAAAAACACAGGTAAAATCCATGTATAAAATCAACTGACCCCTCGAAAGAATTGCTGAACTATTGAGGTGATTGGCCTTTGCTGTTCAAAATAATAGAACAGATCCTGCTGTGACGGAAGACAGCCAGACATTTGTTGACACATGAGCTTAACCTTTTCCTAGTTGCAAAGGCTCTAGTTTGCTCTTCCAACCCTGCTCAGGCCCCACTGGAGAGACCTGCAACGTGGGAGGTCCCTGAGGAGCTCTGTGTAGTAGGAATAGAAAGTCTAATTTCTTTGGTTCTGTGATAGATTATCTTAAGTCCCCTTTTAAGAAAGGTAAAAGAAAGGGTACAAGAATGTGAGAATTATATACATACAGATTTCTAGAAGCCAATAAACGGCTTCATGGTATAAAGTGTATGTGCTCCCTCTATACAAAAACAACATTCAATCTGATTTGTTACGCCCGCTGCCACTATCTCTGCCAAGGCCCTCCATAAGAAGGCCCATGTACGTGCCAAGAGTACTTTTCGCTTCCTAATTCCCCCAAACTGTCACTCTTCAAAATGCCAGATGGTTTTGAAATTGAAGAATAATTGAGTTCATTGGCATCTACCTCCATTAACTCTGTGTCATACTTCCACCTGACCCCTGCATAGCATTGCTTTGGCCAGAGTTTATCAAAGTTGGTCATGAAAACATCTCATTTGCTTTCTAGCCAAAATAAGCTAGAACTTTTGTTTCTGCCACTATAGTTGGCAGGTGTTCTGGGAGGGCCCTTTCACTGAAGAAAATATACAGTCTGCATAGGAAATGTGTTTTGAGGCATTGTTGGCTACACGAAAATGAAAGGAACTGTCTATGTACTACCCTTCAAAGCAGAGAGGCAAACAAAAATCCATATACTATAGCCAGATATGCAGCAGGTTGGTAGCCCCCAAAAGTGGACAGCTTGCAGGGATGCAGTTGACCTAGAAGCTGATGATGATTATAAAGTTATTATTAGGAAGCAGAAATAATTTAATACATGATTCCACAGACCAAGATCAACAATATTCTTAAAATAAAATATGAGGAAGCCAACAGAATGCAGGTAAAGCTAAAAGTCAGCAGAAACAGCAGAAACGAAACATAAAAATTTACATTTCTAAGAACAGAAATATTGGAATTGTCAGGGATTTTATTTATAAAATGCTAACAAAAATTAAAGGATACAAACACAAATGTGCCCATTCAAAAAGATGCCCACTCTCACCAATTCTAGTCAACATAGTATTGGAAGTTGTAGCCAGAGCAGTTAGGCAAGTAAAAGAAAGAAAAGGCATTCAAATTAGGAAGGAAGAATACAGTTATCTTTGCAAATGACTTTGCAGTTATACATAGAAAAACTTGTGAGAACTAATAGATAAAATCAGTAAAGTTACAGGATATAAAATCAACACGGAAAATTCAGTTGCATTTCCATATACAAATAATGAACCATTCAAAAAGAAACTAAGAAAACAGTCCCATTTATAATTACATCAAAAACAGTAAAAGTACTCAGGAATAAATCTAACCAAAGAGATGAAAGACTTGAAGGCTGAAAAGTATAAAACAATGTAAAAGGTTGAAAGTTTTTCCTGTAAGATCGGATCAAGACAGGGGTGCCCACTCTTCACTCTTATTCAACGTAGTACTGAAAGTCAGAGAAACTAGGCAAGTAAGAGAAGTAAAATGCATTCAAATGGAAAAGGAAGAAGTAAAATTGTCTATGTACGCAGATGACAATCTTGTATGTAGCAGTCTCTAAAGACTCCACTAAGAATGATTAGAGCTGCCCTGGCTGGTGTAGCTCAGTGGATTGAGCACGGGCCTGCTAACCAAACGATCGCAGTTCAATTCCCAGTCAGGGCACATGCCTGGGTTGCAGGCCAGTTCCCAGCAGGGGACACACAGGAGGCAACCATACATTGACATTTCTCTCCCACTCTTTCTCCTTCCCATCCCCTCTCTCTAAAAGTAAATAAATAAATACATAAAACATTAAAAAAAAGAATGATTAGAGCTAATAACCAAATTTAGTAAATGTATCCATCTTGTCATCCAATTTTTCTTTCTCTAATTTCTACTTCTCTGTGAGACTTTAGACTCTTTTATTAAGCACTGGGATTTCAGAAGTCTTATGCCATGCACAAGTGAGTGAGGACCAAGACATGACCGAAGACAGAGCCTCTGTCCCCTCCATACTCCTTTTAACCACCTTGACAAACAAATAACCATGAGGCATTGGACATCAGCATCCTGCCTCACAAAGGATGGTGACAATAAAAATGAGAAAGCCTGAAGAATCACAGCTGGCAGAGGACTTGTTAGTCAAGAAGCCGTGTGCTCGGGCACCTCACAAACAACACGCTTGGCTCCTAAAGACAGACACTAGGAACTAAAACACCTAATGGGGGTCTTTGAGAGTTACTGTTGCTTAAATGTCTTTCTGAGGGTGGGAATGATCAGTGCAGAAAGCGCCCACAAAGTTGGAAACTGACCGGCTACTTGAGAAGCTTTGCCACGGTCAGACTCAGAATTGATTTCCTCGAAGATGGACACATCATTTTGATTTGCCTGCATCGGGCCCTGTTCCAGAGTCTCAGTGATGGTCTGTTTTTCGTGTCCCGGCTGGAGTCCCCTGGCATGGCCAGCAGTGTGCTGATGTAGTCATCCCTGATGTCTGGGTATTTGCCGACCAGAGTCAAGACTTCCAGGTAGCGCAGAGAAGGGTCTATTTGCTTAATAACCTCTGCAATGGTGACAATCGTGTCACCATGCCCATCCATGTCTTTGCCAAATCCAGCAGCTAGCTTCTGGAGCCGGAAGGAGATGCTTGGCCTCCCTAACCCTCCTCTCAGCACCCAGCTTGTGCCCCTATGGACTCCAGAATGAGATATGCTTCTGCGTGAGGATCCATGGCTATTCTGCCACCGCTCATGATCACCCTGTTTTCACATGGCCTTTTATTTTTTAATTTATTTTTATTGTATTTTTTCCACTATCATTTGTCCCCCTTATATCCACCCCCCACAATCACCACACTCTTGTCCATGTCCGTGAGTCCTTTACCTTTTCGCTCAATCCCTCAACCCTCCCATACCCACCACCACCCAGAGATTTCAGCCTGCTCTCTGTCTGTGAGTCTGTTTGTGTTTTGCCTGTTAGTTCAGGAAGAACATTATGCTAAGTGAAGTAAACCAGTCAGAGAAAAACAAATACCATATGATTTCACTGCATACCATATGATTTCACTTAAATGGCCTTTCAATTTTGGCAAAAATCACTGAGCTACTCTTCCATGGTGGCACAGATGATGTCTGTAGCATTTGAGCCAGAGCCACTTCTGTGGCATCAGTTCACTGAGATGTTGCTCTGGGACTGGGAAGACCCCCTCTGGCAGGCTGCAGCAGCTCTCTGGTGCACTGGTGTCTCCCCCGATCCATGTGTGGTTGGCTCAGAGACACACCCTCTTCTCTTTCATTTCTTAAGTGCCTCCTTTTTAAACTGACTACGGGTTCTGGCAGTGACTGACAATTGCTATTATTATATATACTGGTAGTTTCCCATATATATTTCTTCATACAACCGAGCTTCATCTTTGTATCTATTTAACTGAAGACACAAACTAGTAGCTTTATTTTCAAATCTTCATGTATGTGTCTGAGCAGCAACTTGAAGAATTCATTCAACTACCTGGAAGATGATGACAGGGATTGTTGGGTGGAAGTATCCACACTGGTCAGCTTGAGGCTCCATGTTTTTTTTTTTTTTAATGCAGTCTTTCTATCTATTTCTGGGCCTTTCTGCAGCCAGGCCATGATGTTTGGAGGGAGCGTTGACACATACGTGTGGAACAGCTCAGAGACCATGTTTGGAGAGGGTGAAACCTCCATGCTGTTTAAGTCCACTTCTGGGGCCAGCTCCACGTTCCCCATCATCTCTGTGCCAGGGTAGGTGTTCAAGGCCCATGACAACGGGCTCATGATCTCATTTGCTTCTAGGTCTCCCAGCTCGAGCCCTTGTATCTATGTACTCAGGGCCTAGTGGTTCATGTTCAGGAGGTTTCTAAAAACCTCACAGTAGGGCAGAAAACATGTAACCATCAGGTTTCAGGCAAAGACGAGGTCATCCAGGATGTACTTACGTATGATTCCAGGTGGCAGACAAGCCACCTCTTGTCAGACTTCCCGGTGTCTGCCTGCGTGCCCTCAATCCTCGTATTTCTGTCCAAGATGGCAGACATTTTCTTCTTCCAATTCTTGGACCTCCTGGAAGGAACAAGCCAGTTTGCTTTTTTGGTCAGGTGCGCACCTGTTCATTTTTTCCCCCTTCCAGTGATCCTGACAACCAAGGCTAGCAAACTGGAGTAATGGGGATGGTGACCAGTGACCTCTGCAGCACCATCCATAGCTTCTTGGCCCGCTCACCAGAGAGTCCCCCATGCTTCTGAACAGCCATGGATGAGGATCAAGTAGTGCATGTTCCCACCTTCCATGAAGTGCTGCTCACACATTAGCCCATCTTGGGAGCACTCCAGGTCCATTAGCTTTTGGTGAGCCTGCAGAAGAGCCCTGTTTAATAAGGTCCTGGGTCTCCTCACAGTCTGGGGCACTGAGATATGCTTGAGGTTCTCCACAGTTTTAGCAAGCTGGCGGAGCTGCACAAACAAAGCATCCTTCACGTGCTTGAGGCTCCCGATGGTGTTGATGCTCTGACTCCAGTCTTTGCTGAGGACAGTGGGTATCTTTGACATCATTCCGTGCATTGTGGGGCATGCTCAGGTCCATGCACACCCCGTACAACTAGATAGGGGCCTTCAATCTGTCCTCTCTTCTGTTTTACTGCTCCACTTTGTTCTGCTGTTGCAGGCCCTGAAGCATCCCACCAAACCTTTGGACCACTGTGGCAAGAGCCTCCTGGTCTGTTTTCTTCATGGTTAAAAAGCAGACAGAATACCCACACCTGTCATCCTAGGGTGACCCCTCTGCACTGACACTCCGCGCCTGTCTGGAAGTGTCTCCCAGTTTTTGAACAAGCTAATCACAGTTTAAAGTCCTTCTGTTATTATATCAAGATCATCTCTCTGTGGGCTTTCTCCGTTTTCTATTTCTTTTCTTTTAGTTTTTGTCATTTGAGTCTCTCCTCTGTCATTCATGGTAATTATTTACTTATTTATTTCTTAAAGAAAAAAATGGAGTAAAGACTATTAACATTACAATATCTTGGAAAGGTGAAGAAGGCCTACTGGCCTATCTGGAGGTTAATTCAGGTTATTAGAGACAAGCATAAATTGAGGCAGAGATAAAACTGACTCCAACCACTTTAGTAAATGCTGGACACTGTACAGAGAAAGTGCAGTAAGTCTGAATAATGCTCACTTGCAGCAGAGAGAATTAATTTCTTACTTCTAAGTAATCATAGCAGCGATGGACCGTCTTGATTCAATCAGAAAATGGGAGGCATTCAAGCTGAGTTCGGGCTTCGTGAGAACTGTTCTATTTCTAGTTTCAAGCAATCCTAAAGCAGGACCTTTCAAGACTCTCACTGAAAGCAAAGGTTGTTTACCTGGGTCTGCCCCCCTTGCCAGGCCTTGGATGCCAATTTTCACCTCCCTCTTGGAGGCTGGCAAAAGCTCTCCTTAGCTTTCTAGCTTCACAGCTGATCCTTTCTTCTTAGCGTCTCAGCCTCTCATGTTGAAAGTATTAGGAATAAGCAGTTCCCTCTGGGTAAAAAACAGCATAAAGTCATGCTCACAGTTTTCCAATCCTCTTTCCTTTAAAAGTGAGTCCCCTCAACTCCAAGCTGCCTTGATAACCTTCAATTCCAATTTTTTTCCCTCCCAGCCCCATGGGACTACTGAAAGCTCTTAGCCTTAAAATTCAACTTGATCTCTTGTTTAGCACCACTTACTACAATAATTGGCAAATGCCTTGAGGGAAAAAGAGTGTCGAATGGTGAGCTCACCTCCATGTTTTTCTTTTCTCTTGGATCTTAGCCTTTTGGTTCTTACTATGTTGTTCTGTGGTTACTTCAAACCGGTATTTTGAAAAGTTTTTATCCAGTTAAAAAAATTTTTTTCTTGGTGTTAGCATTGGTCTGCTACAACAACTCCATCATAGCTCCAAACAAAAATTTAAAAGCATAACATTTTTATATAAAGATTAGAGTTCTCAATTTCTCTGAATTTTTTTTTAAACCGGCAAGAGTGGGCCCATATTCTTGCATGAAAATGATGGCTTTTGGTAAATGTCCTTATCCTTTTAATGGCAGGTATATGCTGTCTGGTGTTTTTTAGCTATCTGGATCACTTAGGGATTCCTGAGACCAAAAAAAGAGAAAGGGTCCAAAATCAAGCTTTGAGTACTGCTGATACCTAAGTGCTGTATCAAAGCCGAGCGGAAGGTAACTGAGGGCACAGTCAGAAAAGCAAAGGTAGATGAGAGGAGTTTTGTTTCACAGAAGTCAAGGGAAGACGATGTTTTAGGATGGCGACCCGCAGGGCTGAATCCTGCTGAGACGTCAGTTTGGGCCGGCCCTAAATATTCTACTCCACAGAGTGACTTCCCTCCC